>JBCAUI010510162.1:0-12626 GCA_038406195.1 Haplosyllis anthogorgicola | reverse complement strand
GGGTTGGGGGGGGCCCGCGCCTGCGGCGCCCCCCCCTTTAGATCCGCCAATGCCACTGGCCTGCACTCTTCAGATCTTAAAAATACTATTAAAAGTTTAGAACCCTGCAACAATTGAATTTCATGCTGAGCTCATTAAATTCAATTGTTGCTGGGCGCTAAACTTTTGATAGCAACTTTATCATCTGAATTTCCCTATAATTCCCGTAATAAGTCTGATCAATTTCAGTTAGAAATCTAGTGTTGTCAAAACTGTTCCTTATTCCCCATTGAAATGCCTTTTCTCTTTCCTACTTTGTAGGTTAAAAATTTCGAAAGATTTTTTTTTATCCATTCACTTTCTATTCTATTAACTTTCCAGTTTCGGACTTAGGGTGACTGCGTTAACGGGTTTCAGCTTCCGCATGGATTCTTTTGATTTAGTAAAATGGACACCCAAATTACATAAACGTTTCCAATACGCAAAATGGCATTTGATGAAATAAGAAGGGTACTATGCAATAACGTTCAATATTTTCTGTAGTTCTGTGGATGAATACCAATGGATATGTTCACATTCATTTTCTAATTAAATGTCATTCCGGTATAAAATGTCTCCGAAACGTTCACATTTCTAAGGCTTAGAACGAGACACGACACTTGAACTTAAACAATAAAAATATTTATGCAATTAAATGCATGCCACAGAATCTGTTGGCTTACGACTTCTATGTTTAAGGCTGGCGCTCATTCACATAAAACTTCAAAATACTACAGATGCAACCATTTCTATTTCTTCGATTTTGCATTTGCATTTTCAAACGGGAAACCGCAAAATAGAATATCCAAACTGTTGACAATTTTGAAGACAATAGTGAAGACAATTTTCGTCCAAGACTTTTTAATTTTGGCACATAAATGGTACAAAAATTGTACTATTATTTTTGTTCACAAAATCCCATGCATTTCATACCCTTCGGATCAGATGCTTGCAAAATGATATCACATAACATCACGGTACAAATAAATTATTGTCAACGAGGAGAAAACCTGTCGGTGTTCAGACACGCCGTGCATTCCAACACTCTAATACCCCAAGAATTTTTAAGTCTAACACTAAAAATACACTGAAATGGCCAAAAATGCATTTTTCGAAATCCGGGGAAGAGGTGGCATCTGATGAATGAGCCTCTTACCTCTAGCGGGGCATGAGGCTCAATAAAGGCCATGCCAGCGTAAATGATGGAGTTTTCACTAACGTCAGGTTATTGATCCAGCACCCTGACTAATAATTGCTAATGAGTAGGAACTTGACTCATTAGTAAGTTGATTCATTATTTATGAACATAACCCTGTCGACGTACATTCGACACAACCTTTTAAAAAAGAAAAGCCGTTGCCAGTTACTGGTGCATGAAATGTCGTTGTTCTACGAACATTTGAGATGAAGTGTTTGTTACCGCCCGAGTATGCGGGAAGGTATGTTTCAGTCGTGTCTGTCTGTCTGTCTGTCTATCTGCCTGTCTGTGTAAATCTCTGTCTGTCTGTCCGGGCTGTAACTTTTCAACTCCTTGGCCTGGAAACCTTATTTTTGGTATGGAGGTACATCTTTATAATATCTGGGTCACGTTTGAGTACCAAAGTCATTGGGTCAAGTTCAAGGTCACTGAAATAAAAAATGTGACTTTTTACTGTAATCTGTCAATATCATATGTCTAATATTGGTGAGCAATATACAAGGTCAAGGTCAAAATATAGGTCAAGGTCATTAGAAGATCAATTTGGTTTTTTCACAATTTTTTCTATGTTTTAATGTTTATGGCATTTTAATGCCTATTGGCGAAGCGGGCGGTTCAGCTTTCGATTGAAAGGCATTCTTGTTGTCTGTTGTTTCTGAGCATCTCAACAAGTTCAAACGGAAAAAATAGCCTTTCGTATCGTGAAATGGTAACTGTATAATAAATCAAACTGCAGAAAGTTTTATAATTTTACACAGCTTTTATAACACAAAACAATAATTTCGGTGTAATCTTGCGTAATAGGATAGCACCTCACATAGAGTGGAAATGCCTACAAAAATGAGTGTATTCATATTTACATTTATCTTATTATTTTCGTGGATTAAAGCTGAGGATCCTAGCTTTGGTTTTTATTATTTTTACGATGATTTAAAATGCGACCAATTGATGCGTGACCGCTTGACGCAGAACGACCAACTCATTGACGATTGTTACTGTAAGTTAAGTTTGAGTTTGCATTTTACCTCAGCTGTAACAAATTCAGTTTATTTATCACTCAGACACCATCTGTCGGAAGTTGATCGGGAATCTTTTATATTTTATCTAGATATTTATAAATAGTGGCTTTCTAGAGGCCAATCGCTGCACTTTGAAAATCTCGCCAGTGCAATGTAATCTAAATGATTAAAGAAAGGCCTTACAATGCTCCATCTACATGGCAATACGTTTTGCCTAAAATTTCTACCATGTCTTGACCAGACCAGGGAACTCAGAAATTCCAGTTCTTCCAATTCTCCAAATATTAGTATCTTTTCCTCATTTGAATTTTTTATTCTTGTCCTGCTGGGTGAGTGGTTACCGAGGACAGAGGACTCTTTATCGTTCAAAAAAATCACATTGTGACAAAATGCTGTCTCAATGATAGAGCAAAAATCTTAACGTAAATAAAAAAAAGTTCGGACTCACTTTTACCTGTTTAAATTCATTGCAGATATTTACGAATACAGCGATTATAATTATGGCTGGTATAACTACTACGACTTCTGCACAGACGTTTGTTGGTAAATGTGTCTTTTTACATTTAAAAGAGAAAGTTCTTTGACGAAATTCAGTCCTTTTATCACTAGATTCATAACAATGCTCAATCCATCTGGCAAGGTATTTTCTGAAGTATTTTAATAGCAAAGGTACGGTTTTAGATTTGTGTAGTCCAACACAGTTTTGTGCCAACGCCAGTAGTCAAACACTAATATCTTCAAAAAATTCAATTTAACATAAATATTTTTGACAAATTACGTAACTGTGATTATTGCTGGTTTTATTAAACTGAAGTACAAAGCATTTGGAATTTTAAAAATGCATTTCTGGGGGTATTTTGCATCATAACGTTTCCTGAAAGTAAGAGTGTACATTACAAGAGTTCCCTAATGAATGCGCCTGGCAAACTAACCAATAGGCTCCATCGTAACACCTTAATAAAAAGCCCTTGGCGAGCAGCCTGAGCCAATTGGGTAGATGAATTAATAATGAAAGTCTGTAATGAAGCATAATGAAAATCCAAAACATTTGAAAATATAGGGGCCTTAATTGGTCTGGAGATGTCGCTCCAAAGGATGAGAACGGTCTGTATCCCCGACCTGACCAAGCCCCCCCGCCAAGGAGGCTCGATGACATTGCAACAACAGCAACAACAGAGGCAACAACAATATTGCAGGCAATAACATCTGGGGCTGCGACAACATCAACAGCAGAGGCAACAACAATAATGGAGGCAATTAAATCTGGGGTTGCGACAACAGAGGAATTACAAACAACAGAGGCAGTAGCAATTGGGGCTACAACAGACGAAACAATAATAATGGAGGCTGTAACAACGACGGCTGTGGCAACAACAGAGACAACAACAACTGGGGCTGTGGCAACAACAGAGAAAACAACACTAATAACTGGCACTGCAACAACAACAATAACAGAACAGGTAACAGCTGGGGCTGCAACAACAGAGGAAACAATAATAGAACAGGTAACAACTGGGGCTGCAACAACAGAGCAGACAATAACAGAGCAGGAAACAGAAACACAGAAAAGAACAACTCAGGTGGCAACAACGGAGAGTGGATCAACACAGATTGCAGGAACAGAAGCAACAACGAGAAGGGAGAGAGTAACAAGTTCGGCAGCCGCAACAGCAAATTCAACAGCAACAGAATTGACCAGTAATACGGACGTAAATGCAACTAAGGTAATATTCTATTCTATTTGTCCCAATACATGTAGACACCGGTGAGCTATTGGATAATAATCATTAAGGGAGAACCCGAAATTTATATGATATTCCTTTCTTGATGGGATATCCCTCAAATTTAAGGAATGAATGTTTACAATTTGAGTCACTCATAGCATGAAATCACACATTCTGAATAACCCAACCAAAAACAAGGTCATGTCAGATGTAAACAGAAAAGCAGAACAATCTGCTCTCAAAAGATAAAACCTCTTAACCGGCAACTTATATTTGAAAATGGAGTTGAAATTTTCTGTACAAATGCATATTTTGTAGTAGAAAATAATAGAATGTTAAATTTTGCATTTCGACGAAGTTTTGGTGTCAAAATTTGAGATGTTAGCATTCCCCAAATAAGGGGATATTCAGCTAAACTTCAGGTTCTCCCCTACTGATAAGTCGCAGGCCTCAATGGTCTTCAGGTGCGAAACTGTAGATTTTATTTGTAAGAAGGAGAAGCAATGAGTTGATTTTAGCTTGATGTATTTTAGCAGGATAATTTTAGTTCAACAAGCAAGACAAGGAATTCAACCACTGGTGAGTATATTTTAACACGGACCATTTAATCTGTTCATTTTGTGCGTATTGAAAATACGTGTGCTTTTTTTATTAACAATCATAATTTCATAATAATCTTCAAACATTTATGGGAAAATGAAGAAACTTATCTTGAATAACCAAACAAGCTTAATCAGGGGCGGATCCAGAATTTCCCGTTGGGGGGGGGCGCCCGGCCCGTTGGGGGGCGCCACCCCTATTTTCGCCCATCTATCGGCAGTGAATTGGTTGATGAAGACACAACGACAGGATTGATCGCCGGGTAAGTCATGTTTTTTTATTCCTATCAAGTTCTACTTGTACTTGTTTTACGAAATTATATTACTCTTCCAATTGAAAAATGCAAAGCGTAAGATGTCATAACTGTGAGACAAGATAGCAAAGACAAATGTAAAAAACCCCAACCTATTTTACTATTTACAGAAATAACGGAACGGAAACAAGAACCGACGCAGGCATCGAGGGTGAGTTGACCGTTGTTTAAATCATACTGCACCTTCAGGCTTTGTTTAATCAGGGGTCACGCATGAAACTCTATCCTGGTTAAAAAAGATGAAGGCCGCATGGGGCCACGAGTCTTGCGAATAGTGAATGTTTTCATAAATATTCAGTTAATATTGAAGGCGTTTGTCAGATAATTAAGGCTTTTTTTTGGAATACTTTGTTTGAATAGGCACCAAATAGTTGTCTACAGCTGACATGTAGATTTACTGCATCATTACTAGCTTCAACCGGTTTCGACTACCTTGTGCCTTCTTCATAAACCGTTGCCAGGTTAATTCAAATAGCAGTAGTATTTATATCAATTTTTCAAAAGTGGTAACTGGAGTGGTAAATAGATACTATTTAAAACAATTTACCTAGCATAAGTAATTTATAGACCACAAAATCTTGGTTTACTTTGTAAATTAACCGATCATAAAAACGGTTGGTTTCGGTTGATGGCAGTCTTTCTGTTACTCACAGGTTAGTGTTGTTTTTTGTTTTGCGTAAAGCCCAACGGAAGACGTAACACTTCCAGAGGAAAGAACGTTATATTTGTGCCAAATCTCGGAATGGTTTTGACGGCTTGATCTTATATATTGACGTTTGTTTTGATAGCTTATGGATTTGATATTTGGTGTTAAAATTCAAGGATCGGGACATTTAAAGTGCATCATTAAAATATAATTATCTATTCTTCGTCATCTGCTCTGTTGTTTGTGTCAGTGAGAGCATCGGGTCTTTCCGTTTGTTGTGAAAGGACATCCTGTCACATGTAAGAGTCTGGCAAACCCCGGATGTAGAACCCAGTAACCTCCCATTCTCTGTCTCTTGAAAGAAGACATCCGTCACTCTTAGACACAAAATGGCTTCCAAGCGACTTAATAGTGCCTAGTTGACCCTAAGGTATCACCAGCGCTTCACAATTACTTTAGCCCCGGCAGAGAATTCCATTCAAATTGGGTTGAAGTAATTCGGATAGGTAACTCTACATCCCCTACAGGGTCAGCGCCATTTTCCATTCACTCCAGTGGAAGCCGAAGCAATTAGTGGTTCACACCTTGTCTGAGGGTACTATTGAGCTACTGAGCAGCAAAGTGGGACCACCAGGATACGAAGCCATTCTAAACCACTCGGCGACAGTGTCCACTTGGTTATGATGTCTCTGTCAGATAGGACCCCCAACCGGCTAACGGTTAAGCTGATAAGCTGGCTAAAAGTCTAGTGGCTAAATAGCCAGCTAAGATTTTCCTTTAGCTATTAGCCGTGACATTTGTAATATTAAGTAATATTAAACATTTGCTGCCATAACCACACATAAAAATCGAAAACTTTTATCATTGTACCAATATTTGTTATGACTTAAAATGATGAAAAAATGACTTTTGGCTCATTGGCACAAATGTTAAAAGAGTTCTATTGAATCATGATGGACAACTCCATGTTACTGTCATTGTTATCATCATTATCTGATGGTAAGATATTTTGTAAATTGTAACTTATGGCTAAGCTGATTAGCCGGCTAAAAGTGCAATGGCTAAGTGGCTAAGGAGGCCCTAGTCGCTGAATTACGGTTCTGGTTCGTTGTAGTGATAATCGACACCAATTTCATGAAAATCCGATTCACCGACTATTCGATCGTGTTTCGAACATTCATGCTGTTGTGTGTAGATATTTACTACACGGCCTTAATCGGTACAATCATACAGAAGGTCATCTTGAATGGTCCGTTTATTTTTACGACATTTATATGTATCAGAAAAATGATCAACAATATTCAGTAACACATTACCCCATAGTTATTTAAGTTTTAATATTCCTTTCTTTATGGCAGAAGAAAAGGAAGTTACATAATGGCTAGTTTCATTTACGAGCATAAATATAATTGTTTCACAAAAATACATAACATGCAGTCTTATTTTGTACATAAAATTTTCATACAGTACAGAACACTCGTGAAACATGTTAACAAGGGTGAAAATGAAACAAACTTATAAGTAGAGTTGTCGCGACTAGTAAAATTCAATCGTCCACTAGTCGACGATGGTCAACTAGTCAAATCTATCAATGTTTATCGGTATTATTTAACATTGTAAGTTAACATGTGTAAGTTGCATCATATCGCTGCATCGTTTTGGTTCTTGGACGTTACTCAAAGCTTACATTTTAACATGAAAATTACAGTAAAGCATATGTTAATTCCCGAAGAAAATTCTGGCTGGCATTAAATTGAAAGTATTGATGTCTGACGACTAGTCGACCACGAATATTATTTGTCAACTGATGTTTCAAATTCGACTAGTCGACTATTCGGACTAGTCACAACAACTCTACTTTATAAGTCAATGCATTGCACGATAATACTTTAAAGGAAGAGGATACAGCTTTGCATAAAGACTATCTCGAATGTTTCCCGATCATGTTAAATGCATACCTTATTTCTATTAATATTTTGATATTAATTTCTATCCGTGGGGTTGGGATTGAAGGGCCCTGGTCAACTTTTCTGTAATGGATGCCAGGAACACAAATCTAGTTTCCCTTTTATACATAGACCCTCATTGCCAATAGGCATGAGGGTAGACCATTTTCTCTTCCTCTTCTTCCCACAGAGGTTTGACAGCCAAGAAAGATCTTGGGAGAACGTTCTAGTACAAATATTTCATCTTCACAAGTGGTGTAGAGATGTCTCGTTGATCTTCGTCTCCTACGTGCCCCCTCCAACAGCCCAAATTTTATTCATTTTCGTAGGGTTTTGGAGGAAAATACCAACCACCAAAAAGGTGCCGGGGAACCCCCTCCAACGAGAAATCCTGTATCCGCCTCTGGTCTCTTCATGAACTGCGACTCTTAACACATTGATATGATTTCACGCCTGTACTCCACAAAGAGAATTTCTCATGAAATTACTCATGAAGGAGTACTTTTAGTTGTATGATGTCGTCATCGTCATTGCCCCGGTGCGATTTGCATCCACGCCACATCATGCGTAATGCGACAAAATAAGTTACAACAGCATTCTCCACTCTGGTACCACTACTAAAATATCTGAACGGATATGTTAGAAACGTTCAGGCTCACAATTCTTCCCTATTTAGGTAATTTGATTGCATGCTCTTCCTCTTGGTCCCAGAGAGAATTATCCAAATATGGCAACAGTTTCATTTTTTGTCCGGTATGCTCTCTGTATTCAGGAGTCAGTAGGTAACGAAGTGTAGCTTGAGTCGGTCAGGTGCTGCCACCACTGTATGGCGGCAGAAAATTTCCATGCTTACCATTGCAGTTCAGTACACCATCCCATAATTTTAAATATAAAATCGCACTTTATAACATACTCTCCGTACCCAACAATATGCTTCATCTGAATCGGACTGATTTTTTTTCAACACCATCACAAATCCTGATCACACCTCTGTCGTGGCTACGTTTTTGGTCATTAACATCGTGGTTGCAGTGAGACTGTCGTAGCGGGAGTGCGCATGCGCGGGAACCTTCTCCTTCTTGAAGCACCTGCAGATCAGGTCTCCTAGGGCCCGACGGAAATGAACGTTCACCGTAGTGTAAAGTACAAAATTCAGACTGAAGTTAATGGCCTGAAATAAAATGAAATGACATATCAAAATGTTAAGCTAACTTGTAGGATGGTGGAAAAAATAGCCTTTGTGTGTTTTCCCCTTTACACATTTTTGTGTGCTAACATCAGGCAATCCAATTTATTATCACACAAATTTTGACAATGTGAGAGCAATGGTGTAAATCTTCTATAATTCGTGAGTTAGTGTACATATTTAGGATGTCTACAGGTATCTCAGTGTTAAGATCAAGATCATAATACTCAAAATAGTTATCTACACGGATCCGTCAGCCCTTATCCGTGACGAAAAAGACCGTACAAGTAACGAAAACACACATTGGCTACACATTTAGCAAGAAGCTAAGATTAAGTCTGTTAGATGATGAATATTGATTACAATTACCAAACTTATTATTAAGTCCCAGAACTTTAGATGGACTTATCAAAAAGTTAGATTGAACTGAATAGATATGATCATAATATCGACAAAATATTATTTTCATCCATTTTTTTGCAATTTTCAGGAAACTTACAGGATGTGGTCCATGAATAAATATAATTCTGTTGTGGCAACAAATAACTTGTATTAGCCTAGAAACATACAATCCATTAGCACATCAAAGCATTGGTATTGTGTACTTGCAATAGATGCAATAACTTTCATCTGAAGATGAATTGCATCCCACAGTTCAGAGGTTTCATGAAACCCTGTGAGGCGCATCGTTATCCCTTTCACTGAACTTTGAGTTTTTGCGTTCGGTTATCCACGTAATTAATGTAGAAGATGGCAATTTTGTAATCGTATTAGCAGAATAGACTACAACATTGCACAAAAAAATATACATTATCAATGTATTTTTTTCAATGTTGTTTTGTCATCCATCCACGAAAAAAAAATAGCTTAAACCAAAATTATAGCAGTAAAATGCGATTCAGAAATTCACTTCTATTGTAAGCATTATGATGTTTTTGATTGTATAAATTCAATGCTATGGTTTTAAACTATTCCAACACAATCACAGTAAAATAATGTGAAATTCAACAATATTGCTTTGCATTTTTGTATTGTCAACTTGAAACAACTGAAATATTTCGTTTTTCAAAAGATACCGCGGTAATGTATGTAGTTCTTTTTCTGATATATCTCGTTCAGTTTTGTAAACGTTTAAAAAGTTTGGTTTTGTTGCGAAGACCTCAGTCTTTATTGAGCAGTAAAATGAACGACGAAATCAATTTAGTAAATGAGGTTGAAACGGCCTCGAGCTTTCTCCATTGTTCAACGTGTTTTTGTTCATTTCATCAAGTGGTGACGCCCTTTTTTGGACTTTTAACAGGGTATCCATAGTGTTGTAATGCCATAAACAAATGCTGAAAATTCGAATGACTACTGGAAGTTCCATAGACTCCATGTTGTCATCAGTAAGATTTGGAAGAAAATATATAAAACGCATCTGAGGAGAAATATGCAACATCAAGGCTCCAAAGTTTCACGGTCACATTCAGTTTTAGTTAAAGAATGCAACCGTGAAACTTTAGAGTCTTGATATTGAATATATTTCCTTAAAAGCGTTTCATTAAAAAAAATTGGTCATTATTTTTTCACTTTCCATACCCTGTTTAAGGTGAAAGGACAGACAATTTTCCTAAAATGATTTTGGGTGATAAATAGTGGAAGAAAGTTATGGTGAGAAATACCTTTTAACGCATTACTCATAGAAATTCAAATTCAGGAGAAATTACATCCAGTGTTTTGAGACAGGAAACAGTTGATGAAAGTTGTTTCTATTGTGCTTCCTGCAGAATATCACCAAAGTGTGATACAAATGTGATGGTGGATGACTTGTGCATAGTTAGATGATAAAATGTCTCTTGCGCTCTTGAGATGAAAAAAATTGGGCTTATCAGAGATCGATGTTGAACTTTCGTTCGCTTTGGGTCAATAGTTTTGTCACGTTTATATGCATTTAGGAGGAGCAGTGGCTCCAAAACGATTGTGGGCTGGTGCCAGAATAAGTGACTGCGAAGAAAAAAGATCTTTACCTGCAGTGTGTTTGAAATAGCTGCTCCTACGTTATGCGCACCTGTTCTACTTCCGTCCTCCTTCACCATCTCACGGTGGAAATTCATAATTTCCGCCGGTGTCACAAGAATAATGTACATCACAACGATGACGACCAAGGTGAAGGTGAATCTGTGGGTTCCATCAATTGAGGCTTGGGAGCGCTGATGCACCTGCTGAAGACTAGCTGACCTCCGAAGGGCCTTGATGAGGTGCACATTGCAAAAGGTCAAGGTCACGAGTGGAACAGCGATGCAAATAACGAAGTAGACGATGTTGTAAATTAGGTCAAGATTTTCGTGGTTTTCCATGAAACCACGATCGCCATAGTAGACCCTGTGACCTTCCTCACACTCCATAATATCAACCTTGTACTTGAAGAATCGAGGTATGTTGAAGAATATTGAGAAAACGAACACAAAGACAACGCTTATTCTGGCGAATGTCATGCCAACCAGTTCCCGTGCTCTAAGCGGGTGGCAGATACCAAGGTAACGACTCGTTGCCATGGCTACTGTAAGCCACGTGCTCGTCATGATGAAGGTGTTGATGAGTCCATCACTGTAGAGAAGA
The DNA here is from genome assembly GCA_038406195.1 of Haplosyllis anthogorgicola. NCBI lineage: Eukaryota > Metazoa > Annelida > Polychaeta > Phyllodocida > Syllidae > Haplosyllis > Haplosyllis anthogorgicola. The sequence continues at coordinate 1,378 of JBCAUI010510162.1, read as the reverse complement.
TAGTAGAACTCGAATGTCATCTGGGAATGATAGAACTTTTTGACTGGTATCCAAGCGTGGGGCAGGCAAATTGTACAGAATATCATGTCCGAAACGGCAAGAGCGATTAATCCAGCATGAACAGATCTGAAATGTAAACAGTAAATTTATGTCTATTCCTGGAGGTGGAAAATGGACATGTCTTAAAAAGGCATAAAACTCAACACAAGTAAAATTAACACAGGTGAATTAAAATGCTTAAATACAAACAGCAGTGTGCAGATACCTAAATGGCACGCTTACTTTCAATTCTCCTTTCCAGCAGAAAAATAAAACTGGTTGCTTCGTGTTGGAAACATAGTCAATTCACCATGTTTGTTTGGCGCCATCTAGTGGTGTGTGCAAATAGCCTTATTAACAAACAAAATTACCCTCTGATCGAGAGGGAAATGCTAACGAATTAATACGAAATCAGAACCGTGTGGACACTATGAATGTTCTACTTTCTACATGTTACCGTGAATAATCAGATGTAAGTCCCATGCTATTCCCTATTGGTTGACAAAGGCAGGCGGAACACCAGATGTGACCTTTGGGATCGTCGCGCTCAAGCAAGGAAGAGTGCAGACGAGAGATCCTCCCAGGCTTTAAAACCCATGGGGAAGGTCACATGAAGTCTAAAACAGGGGAAATAAGTGGCCACGAAAATGGACCCCAGTCCAACAAATTAAAAAGAAAAGTTTCATGCTTAGATTTTTCCAACGGCAGGTCACTATTAAAACAATATGGGAATTGAAATAATTCGATTAATTAGATATTATATCTTTTGCACACCTAGAAGCAACACTTGAGGTTGAGGTTGAGTACATCTACATGAAAAGTATATTTATTAACATTTACTGGATGTGTGTCACTTGTGAGCATTCGTTGGGTGTACGCCGAGACTGTAACGATATCGTTCAGTTGTGTACATTGTGTCGTAACGTAAAGTAACGTCTTACGTTCTAACGTTTATGGCCCCCTGGCGGTTACTGGAATTGAGCATGGAGCAATGGAGGCTCAAATAAAGTTACACAGTTAAGATCAATTGTTTGTCTCTGTTACCACCAGCAAGAACATCACATGGTGTCAGAAGTAACCAAAGGAGCCATCAGAGAAACAGTTGGTAATGTTTATAGATATTGGCGGAGCCTAGTTTAGCTGGGTAAATTAGTTGAAGTTGTGACTTTGAAATTTCAAAATGGTGGAAACATGCTGCCTTACATGCTGCCTTACAGGATGTGACCTTGGACTTGCATCATTTATTTTGAACTTTTAAGACATTTTTGTGGATGGAAACCATCTGAACTTTGTTCCAGCTATTTATAGGAGCACCATCATCATATTTCTGTGCAAGTAT
>JBCAUI010510151.1:0-12628 GCA_038406195.1 Haplosyllis anthogorgicola | reverse complement strand
GTTTCCCCACTTTGCAACAATATTATGCTGAGCAATGTTAGGCTACATTTTTTTGCAAAATATAGTCTAATTTTAGTGTTTTGAGGTGCTTGCACCCCAAAACTGGGGGCTAGAGGGGAGCATGGAGATATTGTAATGAAAATGATGCTGAGTACAGTGAGTGTTTTGAGGTGCTGGGACCCCAAAGTTGGGCCCCAAAACTGGGGGCTGGGTGGGGGGGGGGGGAGGGGGGAGCCGGGCCCCCAGGGCCCCCCCCTGGATCCATCGCTGAAAAGGAATGTATGGTGGAGCTAAAATTGACATGTATGAACATGGTTTTTTTCCAGCGACCAGGTATAAATATGTCAATAGAGGTTTGTCTAAATTCGTACTCAAATAGAGTGTGTGCACTCATGTGCAACATGTGTGTGCTGGATAGTAAATCCTGCTTTTCATCACAAGTCTCTGATGCAGTCAATATTTATGTAATTTATAAAAGGTGCCGAGGAGAGTAAAGCCAAACTAAGAAACACTAAAAGGTTTAGTGCACCATTTTTCCAGAAAGTCTCTGAAATGGCCAGAAATGCATTTTCCCAAATCCTATAGGTGGGAGGGGGGTTCCCGTGTATGCATGCAAGTGCAACAAGTTGAAGTCCAAATCTAAGTCCGGATAGAAAGGGGGGAGGAAGACATGCAACCTTCCAGCATGTCTCTCAAATCTCTATCCGCCACAATAAGCTGGTAATTATCACAATGCACCAGCTTCACTTATGTCCATTAGCTTACTGTTGGCAGTCCAGGGCATCATCACAAATACACCTCTTGATGGCATGAAAGTCATCTAAATTTAGTAGTGCAGTCCAGCATACCATCACATAATTTTGCCATTCCATCACAAGAACATACATTTTAGAGAAGCTTATATTCGTTTAATTACTATTGCAGTTCACCATGCCATCGCAAAAAGGAAAATATTTCCTCAAGTCAGACTTGTGACGGATGTTTTCCCTAATGTGTCATTTGTGTTTAACTGATACAAAAGCAAAAACAGAAAAAAGTGCCCTAACAAGAACTTACAAAAAAAAATCAATAATAAGAACATGTCTGTGATAATGTGTTTATTCATAGGGATACTACTACTTCGAGCACATCGGTGGAGACAAAAACAAACGAGAAGTGTTCACGGACAATCCGTAATACCAGGTAAAACGTTCTAAACGTCTCTTACAACAGATAGAAAATTTACATGATCGGTACCAATTTTACACCTTGGCTGTGGTTTAATAGTCACTCCTCAATGTCTCTGCCCTGTCCGGGAAAAATATTTACTTTACGTCGTTTTCTTTTTGTAACCACCAGATTTCATGACTAAAACTTCGTTGGTTCACGGACTTCACATTTTAAACTTTGTAGGATTGTATTGATTTCTGCCACAAGTACCATGCTCCGTCCTTCGATCCGGATTTCAAGTCGATGACCCTGGAGCAGTTTCGTCCGATGGTCGTTCGATTGTTCTCCAGATCCGCCTGGTTCAACAATCCAGCTCATCCTAAATCCGTAGCAGTTTTGGGAAAGAATAAAGAAAACGGGGAAGCTTGAAAGGATAAATTTTTACATGTATACAGTGGACACTTAACAAAATTTACTTTTGTTCAACAATGACAATTCTAAAATATCAACGGAATTTAAAACTATCAGAAGAAAGAGGAAAGTCTACCAATTATGCTATTAATTTCATGGTTGCGATAAAATTATGCACTGTTGTCAATGGTAAGAAAAGCATTCAAAATGCATTCAACCGTGAAATTGCTTCGATTTATTTACTTACATGTATTTATTTACTTATTTATTGTTTCTTTGTTTTTTCTTTCTTGTTTTTTTTTCTTTTCTTTTCTTTCTTTCTTTGTTTTTTTTTTTTTTTTTTGCATTCTAAATATTCTGACACCAATTTTTCCTCAGCGTCCTTCAGATGCTTCTTCGACCTTGGTTAATCGCTGAACAATGCTTAAGCGAAAATGAAGCAATGTTTTATTTTAAAGATTTTAAAAATTTAAACCACTGATAAACATTTTATCATGCGTATAATTACAGTACAAAAAGTCGAGTGATTCTCATTACGAAACAATTACCTCTAAAACAAAAAAGCTGTAATTATATTTCTTATTTACCGTCTTCTACTTAACACCTGCATCGTTAAGATAAATAGAAACAATGAAGATGAAACAAAACAACTGTTTTATCTTCAAAGATTGTACCGATTGGAAGCACAATTAGACTGTTATTTTTGTAATCTCAAAATCAAGAGTAGCCCGTTAGGTATACAACTAATAGTAAGATATCAGTAAATGTGGTGTGAAGTGAAATTTTATTATGAGCACTGCTTTCTTTGAAGATGAAAAAGATATAATGAATTACGGTGTAAAGTTTGTAATTAAAATCCATCGTAATAATTGTCTCAAGAAGGTTTTAGTTTAAATGACGCAAAGAAAATAGTAAAAGAAAAAAAAATACAAGTTCAAATACCTTTTGTGCAGTCGCAGAAAAAAAATCCTGAAAAGTAATAAAAAATAAATTGATGTAATAGATTTATAAAAAATACATTTATGCAATACACAATTGACGAGAAACAGTGCATTCGATTGGCATAGCCCGGGCCACAGGGACCAATTGAACACAGACTCAGTCACTGGAAATGCTATCTGTAGTAACTGGTTGAAATGGAATTCCACCATTTTCAGCTTTAGCAACTCATGAATTTTAGATTTTTCAGAACCATAACGCTTTATTGGGTTGATAATAATTCAGTATTTTATCCTTCTGAGTCTACTATTTTGGTTGTTTGCATCTTAAAAGCACATGACGTAGCATAGGACGTACATGGAATCCCATGGCCCTCCCTCCTTGGCCCGGGCTATCCAATTGAATGAAAATCAATGGCCTGGGCTAACCCGGGCCATGCAATCGAAAGGACTGAAAGAAAGTTTCGAAAGAAAATGGTTACATGTTGATTAATGTCAAGAACCAATCAAGTTAACAATAACTAAAATTAATAAATTAATGAAACCAATGTGTGGGCCTCAAAACAAATTTACAAAACGTAATTGGAAGTGATGTTATCGTTTTGTTAAGTGGTTCTACTTTTTGGCAAATTGCACATTGGTGCAAAAATTGCAATCTAAAAGTGGCAGGCGTGAAAACAGTGTGAGAATTTCCAAGCACCCCAAAGTTTTAATGAGCCGAGGCACTTTAAATCAGTTTTGAACTGGTCCCCGCCAAAAAATACCTGAATGACGTCATCAATAGCGAGGGAATCCCGTGCGCCGATTGGGTGCGAGCATCATGTGATCAACCGTCCCGCCAAAAACAAGCGTGGGGAAGACGTTACAGGCAGAGGAGTTTGAATTTAGGAATGTTTTTATCTGTTTTATAAGCAGAGTTGACTGAGGATTACAGTGACAGTTTGTCAGAAGGTTAAGTATGTCTATGTGCAGGAGTAGACTAGCGTTTGCAATGAAGGGAGAGCGCAGATCACCAGATACAGGAATAATTCAAACCCTGAATTTCCAGGATTCAGATGGTGAAGGAGATATGGATACTTGGAATACATCTATGGAGTCGGTGAACAGTAGTCCCACCACACCAAGAAGGACATGTAACTCAAACAGGACTTCAGACTGCTGGGATTCTGGTCTAGGATCACCAACACCTAACAGTTTACGGTTAACAAGATCAAGGTGCAAGTCTCCAAGAGGTGAAGCCCCATTATCACCCATTCCATTTAATTTTACCGATTCGGATGATGACCAAGTTCCACCTCTGCCAACCACCTTGTTTACCCCTCCACACAAAAAGTTTGGTTCCCTCAGACTTCATGACACTCCACAAACACCAAAAAGTTTGTTACAGCGCTCACAGAGGCGAATTATTACCAGACCCAGGTACTCCAAAGGAAAACCCAAAGAGTCGGACAGACCTGAAGCGAACATCAACCCTTTTACACCATGCAACAACACAGTTGTTTCTAGATTAGGAAACAATCAAGGAGGAATAAAAAGGCCAAGACAGTCAATGGAAAGGTAAGATTTTTTATTTTTTTATTTATAGATTTAAATATCTTCATTTACCAGGTGGGGTCCAGGGTTCAAGATGCTTTGCACTGGGAAAGTCCAAAGTTTTCGTGTTGAAGTGTTGGTCAAGTGTTGATGGCATCGCCCTTTAACAATTACATAACCGTTGTCAGCATCTGATATTTAAATTGATGTTGTATTATAGTAAACAGTATAGGATGACACTCGAGGGTCTATGTTGTTAAGGGTGCCCATTAGTTTAACTTAAGGTAGGGCTTAAGATGGCACCTTGTTGTCTGTTAGAGCAGCATGACATCACTGAAGCATGACGAAGCGTTTTGAAAGAAAAGGTGTTTACCAGAAGTGAGTGAGTGAGTCACAAAAGATGAGACACAAGTGGATGTGACGTTGTTTAGAAAGTCGTCATCATTCTTAGTCACCGATGCAGGTGGCTGTTTTCGTGTTCAGGCAACATCCGTCAATAAACATTGTCATATGAAATTTGTCAAATTTTGAAAAATAACAGATGTTGCTGAGTAAAACTAAAAACAGTATCCTGGTTATTCTCCATTTCAAATTCTTTCACACCTGCCTTGTTCTTTTGACAAGTTATAACAGTGCCAACACATGGCAGTCTTCATGGTAGTTGATCTTCAATGAAAACAGATGCCATTTCTAATTTTCTTTCATTCTTTTGTTGCAGAGGTCTCGACGATTCACTTGACGATGAGATCGAAGATGATTTCCCCACCAATAAGGTAACGGAAAATAACCACTGAAATAATCTTTTCCGTTCTTGTCTCGCCTTGTAAAAGATCGTTAGAAAACTCATGTTTTTGCCTAAGGCATTACGAAATGATTACAAATTTGGGTGCGAGAACAGAATCTTTACTGAATGTTAAATTAGCCCTTCAAAATGTCGGATCGTTGCAAAAAAGAAGAAGAATGCATGACATGAATAAATATAGAGGTCGGTTGGTGTGATGTAAACTTCAAAAGCCATGACCTTAAGTCACACAGAGAAAACAGACAACCCACGAAAGTAATAATGATTCCATATTGCCTGTTAAGGTTCATACTTTAAAGATCATTTGTAAAAAGGTTGTCATGCGAACACTAAAGTAACAGTAGAGCCCGTTTTGAGTGGCACCCTAATTTGTTAAGACTAAAGCACCATAATTGGCCGGGTTAATATCATACAAAACCGGTACATGGACATGAATTCACAGAAAAAGACCGCGTAAATGGCACGATTCTGTTCAAAATGCGTGTAGCCAAAAGTAGAAAGCTAAAGTCAGGCCTTTAACTATTTTAGTGTAAACGTTCATATTGCAGCGCTTAGCTCTTCACGAGATCAACACATCCAGATACAACGAAGAGTTCCATGAGGTGTGCAAGCTTGGTGATGGCGAGTTTGGAAGTGTCTTCAAGTGTATAAACAGACTAGATGGTTGTGTCTATGCAATCAAGAAGTCAAAAACACCAGTAGCTGGAAGTGCTTATGAGTAAGTAAAAGAAAACATTACACTGTAGGACCTAAATTATTATAATTGAGTGCAAATATATGAAACAAAATTATTGTATTATTTCAAAGTGGTGATCTAGGAGGAGATATGCTATGGATTCCAGGATTTTAACGCTTATGTTTTTTTTCCAGGAGGACAGCAATGACTGAGGTTTATGCTCACGCGGTGGTAGGCAGACACCCTCACGTAGTCAGGTATTACTCGGCGTGGGCAGAGAACGACCATATGTATATACAGGATGAATATTGCAATGGTACGTGTGAATGTATGTTGTCGAGAGTGCTCAGCAAGGAATAGTGATATTTATTGATGTACAAGGGATACGAAATTGAATAAACCTCTTTAAAACATCCGTAAGAGTAATGTATTTTATAAATAATGTGGTGACCTGTACACCAGTGCGACATGCTCACGCTGCCAGTATATTTACTTGTGGTTTGAACATTTCTTTCAGGTGGAAGTTTAGCAGAGCGAATTAGTAGAAACCAGCAACAAGGTTTACGATTGAGTGAATTAGATTTGAAACAAATTCTTCTACAAATTTCAAAGGGACTGTTATACATACACTCACAGAATTTAGTACATCTAGATATCAAACCAGGTGAGTTCCTTTTTAGTAAAGCGATATCACTTTAAAAACACTTAACGTTTTAAAAAGTGTGTAAGAGTAGACCAAAATGTCAACAAATGTATCAACTAATATTAATCTACATTCTTGTAGGAAATATATTCATTCACCTGAACCCTAAGCCAGCCTCACCTGAGAGTGGGCTCGATGAAGATATGTGTGAGGAATTTGAACCCAACTCGACAGAATTTATAACGTATAAAATTGGTATGTGCTTTCTTCTTTTTGCAGTGGTTGATAAAGATGATAAACTGTTTCTGATTAATGATATGCTACAGACCCTACTGTAGTCTTGTGCAAGTTTTCCTGGAATGTCTAATAGAGTGCCTAGCTAGCCACTGGGCAAACTTCAGTCGCCCGCGTACGAATTTTCAATCACCAAATTGAATTTTACTTAGTATTTTCTACCACGTTGGGCAAACCTAATGTCATCCATATACTTTTCTTGATGAAGAAAGAGTTTGCCCAGTGTGTATTATACTGTATTGCACAAAGCCATCGTTCATTTTGAAAACAGTTAAAGCGAATTTAGTTGATTTAATATTTAAAATAGCCAATCACATAAGGCTTTTTTTATTTAATCATTTGGATTACATTGCACTGGCAGGATTTTCAAAGTGCGGCGATCGGAAAAAAAAATTGAACTTGGTCCCAAAAAAGCCAAACTATTCATAAATGTCAAAAAAAAAAAAAAAAAATTGACCAACTTGTGACAAAATTAGTTGATGCGACCAACAGAGCTGTATTTTGCTGTGTACGACATGTTTCAGCTGCCATATGAGTTTTTTTTTGTTTTTGCAATCCTAATTTCAAAGTGCAGCGGGAAATGTAATCCAAAGAATTAAAAAAAATAAGCCTGATTCTACCGTAATTTCATTCTTTCCACAGGAGATTTAGGTCACGTAACGTCGGTAACGAACCCCGTGGTGGAGGAAGGAGACTGTCGATATCTACCACGAGAAATACTCCAAGAAGAGTTCGAGCACTTGCCCAAAGCCGACATCTTCTCCCTCGCACTTACCATCTTAGAAGCGGTAAGTTTACTTGAATGGTTTAATAATCTTTGGAATTATAGAGTAAAATCCTAGATAGTGAATATTGAGCGCTTTCATACTGTTGGGGAATGGAATTTACAGAACTTAAATTCATCTCTATTCAATAGCAGTGGATGATTCTGTGTTGAAATGTCCAGTGTGTCAAAATAATTAATTAAATTTTGTAAGGGCGGTGGATGCGTTTTCTGTAATACCCATGGGAACACGGTATTTTATTGAATTTAAAAGTTAGTACTTTCAACTTGTGTTAATGGCCATATATTTTATTGCAGGGTGGATGTGGTGAATTGCCAAAGAATGGTGACAAATGGCACTTAATAAGACAGGGTGAAATACCCCGGTTACCTCAGATATCTGACGAATTTTATAATTTACTTAAGGTAAGAATAAGATATTAAAGATAATTTGATTGCTATGTTAATTTTATCATCGTGGGAATTGCGAGTAATATTCACCAAATGCAGAGGTTTCATTTTAAATTTTGTTGTGCACAGTTGTCAGTAAATGCTGTATTGTTCTGGTAATTATCCTCATAGGGAACCTTTCCACTAATTATCTATTTATGCTGTTTTATAAACACAGGGGAAGTTTAAAGGTAAAGAAAGGTGGGGTGCTAATTGATGGAAACTCGACTTCACATTGTTTGGATTGAAGTGTCAATATGGCGATTTGAATTTTGAAAAAAGTTTCCGATCAAATCGTCAGTTACAAAAACCATGTCAGCTAAATGTTTGTGACAGACTGAAAAAATTAAGATTTAAGCGATAAAAAGCTGCCCATTGCTAAAAGATATTTATGAATGTACATAAATGTATTTGGACAACAGCTTAGTGGTGGCCTTCGATTTTATTTTGCTCGGATTAGCAAAGAAATACACAAATTTAGGATCTTTTGTCAAAAACTCACACAAAGGCATTTGGAAATCTTAAAAATAAACAGTGCTCGTTGTGGGTGATTGTTTAACGGTTTATGATAAAGAACCAACGAGAACAATGTATATTTACCTTAGGTGGTGGACAACGTGTGAATTACAATTTTGAAAAAATAATTTGCGATTGGATCGTTTATTCTTAGGTCCATATTTATCTAAGAATTTAGCTTTTGAAATTGTTCTGATAGTTTTGTATTGTGTGCTAAATTATACGTTGTACGTTTTTAGTTTCTCAGCAATTCAATTTATAATATGTATTTAATCTTTACCCTTACAGAGTATGGTGCATCCTGATCCCAGAGCCAGACCGTCATCCGCCACTCTCATACAACATCCCGTCCTGTGTCCTTATGCCAAAAAATCCAAAGCACAACTTAGACGAGAGCTAAACGAAGAAAGGTTTAAAAACGAACTGCTCACAAAGTAAGATTCAAAACTTTATGTGTTTCTTCATTAACTTAATCTTGCTGGGTAAAAGGTTAACAGTTAACAGGGTTCCGGACATTATAAAACATTTTCATTTGTGCTAGCAGGATGTCACTGTACCGCTGATATCGATATAACTTTTTCGATATTTCGCTAATATTGATATTGTATTCAGTCAAATTTAGTTATGTAGATATCTTCCCAGCTTACATCGATATAATTTTATGTAACCAAATATATCGATTAAGTGTGGACCACTGTACTGGTTGTCATTTGCGCAGACATGCTCGTTGTAAGTCTCCAATGCATGTTAATGAAACATTTGAATTAATTTCCGGATTTTCTTTTTGCAGACAATTACAACAGGCAAAAGAAGGTCGCTTAAAGTTTGCATCAGGCGCCGCGGGCCGTAAAGCAGGAGACAAGACGTCGCGCTTGATCGGCAAGAAGTTCAAGAGGAGTATGAGTCTAAACTGCTTTTAAGGAATAAATGATACGAGTCATGTGCTAATGTGATCTTATGTGAGTTTGCTGCCATGGAAACGTACGGGTTAAAGACGTCTGCAAATATGCAAAGAATGAAATGTGCAAAGTGGATAGCATTGTTATCTTTTGTGAATTATGAAATACACAAAATAGATGTCATGCTTATATTTTGTGAATTATGAAATGCGCAAACGAGATAGCATTACTATCTTTTGTGAATTGTGATAAAAAATAAGAGAGACGATATAAAAACTACCGGGCTTCTGCCCTTTAGTAATGGAACCGCAATGGTACCACAAATAGTTTGCGTTATTCTAGAAATTAGATAAAAGTATCATTTAGACAAGCCTGAAATAGATGAAATAAGCATAGTTTTGTCTCGGTAACGGGCTTTTGAATTCAGTCTAAAATATATTTGTAACTGAGTTACTTTTAAGTTTTTGCGTCTACTTTCGTTAAGAGGTTGATTTTAAAGTATTTGATTACTATGTCGTAGTTCAAATGCTTTCAGTTGGTGCTTCATTAGTGTATGCATTTTGCATGCCAGGTCAAGTTTTTAAACAAATGCATTTGTAGTTTTAAATGTTAATGCATTTGTAGTTTTAAATGTTAATGGATATCTCGTGCAGACCGAAGTGTTTTCGGTGATTTTATTCAATGTTTTTATCAATCATGGTCAGTATTGATTTTAATATAATTTTTGAACTTTTGGGTCAGTACTTAAACAATAAGGCATTTTTCTTAATTTTGTACTTAGCATTAGTTTGCCTAATTACAGTTGTCCCCGGATATATCGATATTTTTGGTGCGGGAGAAACGCATCGATATAAGCGAGATATCGATATAAGCAGAACAATTAATATGAGGGTCTATGACTTTGGTGCAGAAAAAAGGTATAAATATAAGCAGGATATCGATATAAGCGATATCGATATATCCGGGGAGGAGTGTAGATAGAACTGAAATGTGCGTTTTTCGGCAATGACACATAGATTCAGTGCATTCAAACATTGTAATATCGTAGTTGTACCAGAAATGGTTCAATTTACATGCACTGGACACAATGTCATGTCAAAAATTGGGATAATTTGTTAAATTTTTATCCCATCTAATTAGACAGATGAGACAAAATAAGGTTAGGTATGAATTAAGAAAGACCTCAATACAAAAAGCCCTTTGAACAAGTTCCATATTGCGGGCTTCGGAATTTTAATGTTTATAATTATTAAATTGCTACCGATATATTCATTTGTTTTGTAATGCTTAGTTTCATATATGAATACTCTATTGTGAAATAATGTTAAAGAAACTGTGATTTTATGTAAACTGTACATTTTGTAAATAAACAATTTTTATAAAATAATTTTCTATCTGGAGAAATATGTCAAACAATAATAACTACGTTTTGTAAACAGGTTTATTTGTTATAACAGAGAATTAGTTGATAAAACTCAACAGGGTAGCTTATGGCAACTATCAATTAACTACATTAAATACACAACAATTGCATATGATCAAGTGAATATAAACTGTACTGTTTCGAAACAGGCTGCGCTATTTGTTGTCGGCATAGGTTGTGATAAATACGTAAATCTTGGTCTTCCATTTCAGTAAAACTTATTTTGAACAGCCACCTCTACTTTACGGCCAATTTGCATTCAAAAATTTCATAATACTCTAGGAAGAGATTCTCTTTGTATGGACACTCTTTGATTTATGGCCAATTTGCATTCAAAATTCTGGCCGCCCAGAAGGAGTTCTACTGTAGTTGGTTTGAAGGCTTTAATGGAATATGTTATGATCTGGTAAGTGCTCAGATGTGGCATATTTCAGCCACAAAGCACGGCGTGTGAAATATGGAAGGTACCTGTGTTTTTATAACGTCCGCAGATCACTGATTAAAAGTGGATAAACAATTTTTGGCTTTGTTAAAAAGGTTTAAAATTTGATAAAATGTTAAGATCAGCATTTTAAAATTTGGAAACGTGGCAAAGACATGTTCAGCACAATCATAGGCACATACCACCTGTGCCCATGGTACAATGTACACAACATTGCACTTGTACTGTACAACCATGGTTTTAAAATTGGCAGCACGTTTTCATAAACCTAAACGCACCGTCCTTAACGCTGTAATGTTAAAAATAGAAGCTTAACGCTAAAGAATTGGCATTGGACTGTAATGCGTGATAAGGGTTATGAAAACATGCACTTAAAATTACTTGTAATAAAACTTTCCTGGAGAAGACATCACGTTTATACAAATCTGATACTGCACAAATGAGTATGACCTACACATATAATTTACACTTAGGTATGTTACATATTTATGTACATTTTGAACGGTAAAATGTTAATACCCAACTCCAATTCGGATAAATCATTTTCTAAAATGGTATGAACCAAATGCTCAGAATGGGTGCAAGATCTGCTGTACAATCCCAAACTAGATTTCTCAACGTATTTACTCAGTTAAATATAATCACAGTTGGTACATTAGTTAGTTAAAGAGCAGTAAATTGAGTGAAACCTGTTTTGTGAGACGGCCTTTTGGTGAAGGGCATGTTGGAAAATCTTTTCTCTCTTTCATTGAACGTGTACGTTTCTGATGAAAAAATCATGTGCAACCATGTGTTACAACCTGTAGGGTCATATATGACACATAAAATTGTGCGTGTGCTGTTGTCAGTCTGTTGGTATACACCAAGTCTAATCACATGACAATACAGAAACTTATACCTCCATTGTCATTAAAGATAACGGCTATGAACTAATGAAGAATAGCTAAGTTGCATAAATGTGGTTCCCTTAAAAGGCAACTCCAAAACAGGTCTCAACATCAATGAAAATATATTATTATTATCATCATCACAGACATCATACTGCACATTTGTCCCAGCTGGTCAAGGACTAAGCGTTGCCATTATAATTAACCATCAATACTTCATTAAAGACTGGAAATCAGCGTTACATGGGCAACATAGTTCTCAGCAAAATGAATGTCCATTTCGGCGAGTTGTGCTCATGTGAAAACTGGCAAGGTGTCACTGATTCCAAAGCAGTTTACATGAGTCCGACAAAGAATCCTTTACCTCCACACCTTAAAGTCTATTAAGTTTGATGTCCTGTTTTGGAAACGGTACATCGTATTTTAACGAACAGCAACATGAGTAACTAAATGCATATTGGGAAAGACATGTTCTCATTGATATGGCGCCTTCGTTCACTTGGCAATACGTTATGGTAAGATCTTTTATAGCAAAAATAATGTTAACATATTTTACTGGGAAGAATAAGACGTTAAACTCAACACATTTGCACGTGTTGTTCGCACTTGCTACTGGTTGCACAGGTAGCTAACGATACTGCAGCTTTTCTGGTCCTTACGGTAGCAGTGTAACACCATTTCTGTATGCGTGACGAATATACACTCCTCCCCGGATATATCGATATCGCTTATATCGATACTTTTTTCCGCACCAAATTAATATACCCTCATGTTAATTGTTCTGCTTATATCGATATCCCGC
>JBCAUI010510150.1:0-25487 GCA_038406195.1 Haplosyllis anthogorgicola | reverse complement strand
CTTTGACGAGACTGCATGTATTTTTGTACCAGAGTTAATAAACTATATACGAAGTCTTAGAACTGTCGTTCTAGTCTACACATACAGTGCGCGATTTTCTATTTAAAATTGTGTGATGGTGTGCTAAACTGCACAGTAGGAGCATAGGAGTTTTCTGCTGCCGACAATTGTGGCAGCACCTGACGGGCAATAAATACACGCTACCTTCTGGATTTTCAGGCGTTGGCCAAAACTACGTGGTCGCTCTTATCAGCTCCGTTATGTATGGCTGCATTAGACATGTCTCAACTGAAAGATTAACCTGATATTTTATATGATGTTTCAGTGAGCTCACCTTAAACGATGAAAGGTTACATTTCTGACAACAATGCTACTGTTTATTAGCAAAATTTTATGGAAACAGTCGAAGGTTTAAGTGAGTAAAGTTCCTGCCAATATGCATTGCATGAGTTTTGTATCAACAATTTGTAAATATTAAACAATTGGCATTTTTACCACAAATGCTAACCTGTTGTACCAAAATATGGATCCACTGAAAGTTTGTTATGTAAACACCAGATAAAATATCCGGATAATCGTTTAGTTGAGGCATGTTTATTGACACGAAAATACAGTGGCATTTAGTTCTGTAATGTTGTTTTTAATTTTTGCGTTATAAAATTTAAATAAACAACATAACTATCGTAATTTGAAGAAATAGCATTGGCTAACAGCATTTTTCATCTTAATGATCCATTATGATGTTCTGGAACTTTTGAAGAAATTTTCCGTACTGATGTAACATCCACAAAGATGTTGATCTATCCGTAACACGCCAGATCATTACCTATTATTACATACCGTGTGGTTGTGTTACGCACACCTCCGCTAAAATGAGATAAATTCTCAGTTTTAGAATGCAAAATACCACAAATTTATAACACTACACGTGCATCAATATGCAAGGATTAAATACAAAACAGGATTACCAGTTTTAAAGGAACTGAACACACATAATAGTCAAAGCTTAAAATTGGATTTAGCCAAACAGATTACATAATGGCACTTATGCCTAATATCTCTCATATCAAGTAAGGGATATTAACCACATGAACATTAACTGTCAACACAAAAGGATGGATAGTATATTGTTAACATTTCTGCATAAAATTAATTGGCAACACACACAGGTAGCTAGTGAAAGGTATTTGAGTAACCCCAGAGAATGGTTAAACTTAAGGACAAGGACACAAACAAAAGTGCAAATAGTTTGGCAAACAAAGGTGCACCAGGTACAAAAGGGTCATCAAAACAGCTGGGTGGACCAAGTGCAGCATCAAAACTCTCAGGCCCCACCAGTACCCAACCAAGTGTGATCAACTTTGCCCATCAACCAACAAAAGAAATGAAAACACTACAACAAACAGGCCTGTCACCACCAGTGGCATCAAATCTAGAGGAAACCCCAACCTCAACTAAACATGATGCCGATAATCTTAGTCCATTGTCTATTGAAAAACCAAAAAAAACCCCCAAACATGGAGATGTCACAGGTGAGGACAAATTTGATAAAATGGATGATGATGAGGTGCCAACTGCAACAGACATAATTCAAGAAATTCACCAGCTATGAACAGAACTATCCAAAGAGATCAATGAAAATACTAGATCACTACAGATACAGAGTGTACTTATGAACATAACTGTATTAGAAGAAGATGTCAAAGTCATTCAATCTTATGGCCCGTGGATAGCATCTCTGGAAACATGTCTGGATCAACTAGAAAGTGAGAATCAACTGTTGAAAAAGAGAATGTCACAATTAGAAGACTCAGAATGCTTAAAAAGTGTCATGGTTTATGGTGTACCAGAGGTCAAAACAAGAGAAAAAATGAATGAAGCACTGTGGCCCACCACCTGCTTAACTAATGAAGAAGAAGGCAAAAGGACCATGGCAGGATTACCTATATTGAAAATGGAGAGAATAGGTAGGTATAATATGAACAAAGCCCAACTGCTGGAGGTTGAATTTGTCCTGAAGCCCCACAGAGACAATCTGCTACAACATAAAAGAGAGTTAAAGAGATGAGTCTACGTGGAAGAAGTTTTCACTGATGAGATACAAGCCGAGCATGCATACCTTTGTCTAATCTATAAGTTTGCTACAAAACTAGATGGTTACAAAGGAAAGTGCAAAATGGAAGACAACAAACTCATAATCATGGGCAAAACTTACACTAAATTGAACCTGCATAACCTTCCCCAGACATAAGTCCAATGTTATCAACCCAAAAGTAAGATGATGACACTATTTGTTACTTTGGTGAACACCATCTGTTTTCAAACTTCCATCTGAGCCCATTTCTATTGGATGGAAACCATTTCCACACTGCTGAGCATATGATCCAATATACAAAAGCTCAATACTTCAAAGATGAAGACACTGCCGATGACATTATGGCTAGCACATCCACACTGCAAGCCAAAACCTTGAGTAAATGGATAAAGAACTTCAACAAAAAGCAATGGGATACCATCACATGTGAGTTAGTTATGCCAGGCATTAAGGCCAAATTCTCACAAAATCCTCTACTAAAACAGATGCTGATAAATACAGGTAACCAAACCATTGCTGAGGCTACCTATGATACTACGTAGGGCACTGGAATACCTCTGCATCACCATAAAGTGCTCCAAGAGGGCTGCTGGAAAGGCCACGGTGAAGATGGTTGTGGTATCATGTCTCACATATTAATGTCCATAAGGAATGGATAAACTACATGTACTGATGCACTTAGGGATTGAGCTAATGGATTATTATGTGTTAATGAGGATATAATAAGCTATTGTAGCACTACTGCACTGCACCACTGTAAATAGGTGCAGTCAGCCAACTCAGCAGACTAAATCCACTGAGCCACTACTACTACCATCCTTGTGCAAGTATTAAATGACAACACGAATAATGCCATCATATACTCTATTCCCATAGCAAAATTGTGTGTCAACACAACTATGCATTTGCATTTCATCACCATGCCAGAAAATTGTCTTGCAACACAATGACAGAGTGTCATTCAAATTCCAGCCATAAAATTACTTGGCAACATGCTGTTCCTAATATGTAAGTAACTTTCAACTAAATCTCAATTAATTAATCCTTATGATACTCTTATTAAACAATGACCTGTGGATATGCATTCGCCCATCTCTCTCACATTAACATGTGTGAGTACTCCCCTGACAGATGCTCAAATTGTGTGTATTTTTGTTTTAACATGTATATATGTTTTTGAGCACTCCACATCCATAGGGAAAAAATAGACAACTGATAATGTGTTTCTCCAAAAGTCTGGACCCTCTATTTGATAATTTAAACCATCTGCTAGAATATCATTCTGATTGTGATTCACTTTGGAATGATTTATGTGATTACAGAAAAGTCTCAGAATTAAATAACCTGAATCCTAACCACAAAAATCTCCATGTATTACAACTAAATATATGTGGAGCCTTATCAAAGTGTACTGAATTGAAGATACTGATGTCTGACCTTGATAAAACTCATAGCTCCATTGATGCCTTATTGTTATGTGAGATGTTCTTAGATGATGCAAAAAGTAAATTATTCCAACTGACAGGTTATCAAGTGATAAATAAATTTCATCAAAATAAGAAAGGGGGAGGAGTTAGTATTGTGGTAAAAAATAAATCAAAACAAAAGATACTGTCTTTACCGAAATTATATCAGGTCATAATGGATGAAAAGATAACATAATCTTATGTTCATTATACAGACCACCAGACACTAACCAGCAGGTGTTCATTAAAGAATACAAAAACCTTCTAGAATGGTTAAAAAGTGAAAGTAACAAACATGTAATTTTGGGCATGGACCAGAATTTAGACTTAATAAAATCACACCTGCATGATAAAACAAAACAATTCTTAGGAATTAATTATGACCATGACCTATTGCCAATTATCACTAGACTGACTAGAGTTAGCAAAACTAGCAAAACAAGAGCTACATTAATTGATAACATTTTCTTATCCAAATATCTACAAACTGATTTTGAATCTAGTATCTTAATTAGTGATATCTCTGACCATCTTCCCTCAACTGGATTAATTAAAAGCCAAAAAGGTAAGCATACACAACCAATGAAATTTAAAGCCAAGAATATTTTGGAAAGGAAAATCAAGAAATTAAAAAAGAGTCTGAGTGACATTACTTGGCAACACATCATCCTATTAGAACCAAGCCCAAGCAAGGCATTTGACATGCTCAGTACACACATCTCAGAGAAAATGGATGCTATTGCACCATTGAGAGAGGTGAAAATTTTGGCAAAAAAATGTTCTAGTGAACCTTGGATTACCCCCGCCCTCAGAGAATCACAGGCAGAAAGATTACATTTATACAAAGCCAGTATTAAGGTGCATCTTTCAATGATGTACAAATATATAGAGAGTACAGAAATGTCTATAACATAACTTAGCGAGCAGCTAAATTAGAATACTACCAGAATAAGTGTATTGCATACAAGCAGAATACTAAACAATTGTGGCAGGTAATTAAGCAATGGGAAATGGGAATGCAATGGGAAAAATTTGTGACAAAACAAACTGTATTGAATTCCTCCATATCAACAATGTCAATTTGCTAACATAGGCTGGACTCTGGCAAACAAAATCCCACAACCAAAAAGCACTATTAATCACTACCTAATGAAAATGAATAGGAGTCCACAAACATTGTATCTTTCTGCTTATATGCCAGAAGAAGTAAACAAAATTATTAGCTCGTTACCTAATAAAAAAAATTCAGGACAAGACCACATAAGCAACATCCTACTTAAAGAAATTGGCCCAGAAATACTGATGGCTCTTACACATATCTTTAATGAATCATTCAAACAAGGGCTCTTTCCCTCAGCTATGAAAATCACTGAGGTAATTTCACTGTTTAAGTGTAAAGAAAAATTCCTTATGAACAACTACCACTCTATATTGCTCTTACTGACTATCTCTAAAATCCTTGAAAAACTTGTTTATAATAGACTGTATTCTTTTATTGAAACTCACACTCTTTTATACCAGAGTCAGTATGGATTCTGTAAAGTGTGCTCTTGTCATGATGCCATTATAGAACTAACTAGTAAAATTATCAAAGAAAAGGAAATAGGGCATCACATTATAAGTATTTTCTTAGACTTATCCAAAGCCTTTTATACTCTTGATCATGACATCCTGCTGGGCAAATTGGACCTGTATGGTGTATGGGGTATGTGCAACCAGTGGTTTAAAAATTATTTGTCTGGTTGGAAACTGCAGGTGAAATGTAGTACTACAAGTAGTAATGAAATATCAATTTCAGATGATTATGATATTACTTTTGGTACCACTCAAGGTTCAAACCTTGGCCCATTATTATTTATTATATTTAGTAATGACATTTACAACATAGTTGACAATCTTGTTTGCTGATGACACCACTATCTACTTCTCACATTGAAACAAAAATTACCTGACCTATTGTTTGATGGAGGATTTAGAAAAACTGTCTGGTTTTATGCCAATAAACTATCTTTAAACCTAAGCAAAATGGTAGGCATGATATTTGATGACAAAAAATATCCACCCCTCATACTAAATAATTACAATATCCCCTTTGTCACCTTGACAAAATTCTTAGGCATTACATTGGACAACAAACTATCTTGGCAAACACATTTCTCGATCATCCATACTAAATTGCTCATATAGTTAGCCATCTAAATTATGCACTTGTAGTTTGGGGTAGTCAATCAATAAAAGAACAAGTAAACAAGATTAACGTGCTTCAAAGAAGATGCATATGACTAATTGCAAAGACCTCCAAAAATAGTCCCACAAATCATTTATACAAATGATTTAATATTCTGAGATTCAAAGACATGATCAAACTAGAACTATGTAAAGTTGCTTATGGTCTGAACTTTAGCCAAAACCAGTTATCAACACATTTAACAGAATAGGTGACAGACAATTAGGGAAAAAGCCACAAGTACAATACTAGACAAAAAAGTACCAAATATTCTACCACATAGCACAGACAAATTTAATAGTAGCTTCTTGTGTCAATTGATAGTAGAATATACAAAATTATCAGTAAAAACAAAAAGCATTAGGAAAAAGCATAGATTTGTGAAAGAGCTAAAAGCTCAATATTTGAGCATGTATTAGATGGCATTAAAGGGAAACACACTCTGTGGATGTATAACCACCCTAACCCCCACTATTATAAATTTATATTTGAGGAACAATATCCACATAATTATTAGGCAACACATGATGGAATTACAAACATGATTCATCTTCACCTAAAAATTATTGGGCAACACATATGATGAAATGCCAAACTGCCTTATGGAGTAGATGCAGTCATGACCCAGTTAACAGATATGGCACTCCAAGATGGCAGATTATGCAGAGTACCATAAGTGGGAGAAAAACATTGCAAAATCACAAAAATTAAAGCTTGGCGAAAGTATTCCATATATTGATTGTGTTAAAAAAATATCAGAAAGGCGCAAGATACTACCTAATGATCTTGTTAAGCATCAGTGTTTGGGAAAAAATACAGTACTATTCTACAGCAATTTTGCAAATCCAGCATGGGTAAATGATGAATTTTTTCATATTTATGCAAATTATAGCAGCCAAATTGTAAACAAGATCTGAGAGAAATTTAGAACCTACACTAAAGAAAATGCTGAAGAACTTGCCAAACATGGGGCACCATTATTAGCCCCAAAAGGTCTCACATTCAGTCAGTGGTGACTACCCATATGTGATGGCATGATAAGAGGGGATGAACTTACTATTTACTGCCTGAGCAAGATGCTCAGAATTCATATGACCATTGACCTATGTGATGGCCACTGGACTACTCTGGGGGAAAATGGTCATGACATAGCAGTGGTTTTATCAAACATACATCTGTTATATCTGGGACGTAACTGTTATTTACAGTGGACACCAAGGAGACAGTTCCTCAATCCACCAGACCTTGTGGTACTATATCTACCCAAAGGGTTGCTTAAAGTGCTAAGATTGAATACATCACCTAAACAACCCAAAGTTAAGTCAACACTTGCATCTGCATTAACCAATGCTGCAACACCTGAAGCTGCCATTGCATCACATGTTCCTGAAACCATAGACACACCAAACACCCAGTATCATCCACCCTTAATCTCTGCACCCTCTCCTAAACCAAAGATACTTTTCTCAGACAGTAGCAGTAATGATGATGCAGAAAGAACTGAGACACAAGGTTACAGCATTTTTGAGCCAGTCATGCATCCATATAACACCAGGTACAAGGCCAGTACCCTGGCAGCAGGTCCAGGTATTACACCAGAAAAACAAATCTCACCCAAACAGATGGAATATCAATGCACAGCTGTATTCCATCCCTACAATACTTGTCAGTGTGCATGAGATATAATCGATCTGCCACCAGAAGAAGAAACAGTGCTAGACAGCACAGCAGAGTTCACTAAATTAACTTCTTTTCTAGGACTTACTGCAGTCACTTTAACACCTGCAAAAAGGCCAGTTTCTCCAACCCTGTCTGGAGATATTAACAATGACTCAAGAAAATTACCTAAGTGGCAAGTACCAAATTGTCTAACATGACACCAAAAAAAAAATATCAGTTGGAGTGTGAACAAAAAGGCTGTAAAATAACAAATGATGACAAAGCAAAATCAGGACCCAACAACATCAACTCAAACAAAAAACCAGATGACACTGAATGGAGAAACTGCAGAAAAAAAATTGGTAACAAACAACTGGAAAATAAAGACAAAAAATAGAGGTGAATTTGAAATGAAAGTATATGGATACAACAAATGTACATGAAAAAGGAAATTTGCCTGTGAAATGTGTACAGTGCCAATTTAAGGATCTGAGATCCTTGAATGACCATTATTGTAACTTTCATCAGTTCAGTGGAAAGTGCACCAAATGCACCAAGGTTTATTCAATGCCAAGTAGCCTGAAGAGACACACCTACTCTCATGACAAAAAAATCATCAGTGTAAAGACTGTAATAAACTATTTTGATTCGAAAGTGAACTAGCCACACATGCACATGTGCACAGAAGAGTGAAATACTACTCCTGTCACTACCCAAAGTGTGTAAAATAATTCAAAAGAAGAGGAGACCTGGTCAGACATGTGGGTGAACACTATGCCAAGACTCTCCACTGTGACTTTAAGGACTTTTCCACCAAAAGTAAATGGAACCTAAAAGTGCACATGAGGAAGCATGGTGAACCGAAGTACATGTGCAAGCATTGTGGTAAAGGTTTCACCCATCCTGAACTGTTAAAAAGGCATGTCATAAAATGTAACAGAAGCAGTTCTCCAACATATTAGACATTATTTTGTAACATGCCATATTGCTACACTGTTAAATCATCCTGATATAGACCTGGAAATTATGTGGCAACACACCATTAACATTTCAAATCTAACTATGGATACAGCTGTGAAAAATTGTGTGGCAACACACTTTCTTACTTTTCATTCATATTAGTTCTTACATAGTCTTATAGAAAACTCATGTTTTGTAATTTATTGTGTATTCTACTTCATGTGGTGTTGCATATAGTGTATTATTGATCATTATATTGATAAACTGGTATGATGATGAGTTAAACTGTGTCAATAAGTATGTCACTGATAATCATATTATTTAACTGTTCCAGACGATCATATTATCAACAAGTGACATTTATGAACAGCATTGAATACATTATCTGGCAACACAAACTATTGTGCGGACTTCAGCAAGTTTGGAATTAACACTGCTAATGAACTTTTCATATGATGGGAGTGCCCTAAAATGTTTAAATATTTTTTTTCTCTTTTATGTAAACTGTAACACTCAAAGCAGTTAATTACATATTTGTCTTTATTAGTCATTGATTGAGAACAGTTAAACATTACATTAAACTAGAAAGTGATGTCAGAACCACTGTGGTGGCCAATCCTAGATTTATCCGATGTCTGTTACATTGATATTGCATGTAAAACTATACCTCGCTAAATTATTGTGTGAACATTGTATACGACTAAGATCAACAGTAACAATAAATCAATCAATCAATCATTTAATGCTTCGCAGGGCTTTCAATGAAATAAGTAATACACTGCAGGCTATATGCTTCATTAAGCTTTAAACTCTCCAGCGTGAGAAATCTGCTTCACGTAGAAATACAGGAACTTCCTTTCTTAGATATCATTTCAAAATTATAAAAAAACCCTCGAATCTTATGAATTAATTAAATTGTATATATATGACTGCAGATATCATGAGTAGGTATTCATTGAGGTATTTCATTCAAACTGTAGTGTCCCGAAAGAGTTTGTAGGCACATTTAGTTGAAGAATTGTCAATATTTTTCCTGCGTTTTGTTATCACCTTTGTAGTGTGAAAGTAGTTATTATTATTTTCTACAAAAGATTTCTTATATTTCTACAAAGAATGCGATGTCAGTTCATATCTCTTCATTTTGGGAGCAATGAATATTTGTGCTGTGTTGTTCCAATGGTCGACACGGCATGCCATTCTATTGTTCAGAAAATGAAATAGCTTTTAGTATTTGATATTTTCTAGTTGAGTTTTAATCGTTTAAAATATTTTGGTGATTTTATTTTGTGTATGTGTCGTCATAATGTTCGTCATTGCACATGAATTTACGGTGGTTATGCTTGTGTTGTCTCAAAGACAAACTATGAAATACTTCATTAATTGTTATTATTTTTCTGTCAGTCTCAGCTAATCAGTAACACAAATGCTTCTGCTTGCTGATGTAAAATGCTTATGCGACTGAGTAATAAATTAAGATTATACGCCCCTTAAATCGGATAGAGTCTATGTACTGTATTATATAAAACGTTGTTCATATTCAGGTATTACATGGACAGAGATGAGGAGGGGCAGCTGCAGGCACGGGTGGAGAAAGTCGAAGTGTTTAGTGGCGACACCACAAAGACAAGCGTAAGTTGATGATTATTTTATTGTACAGGTCAAATTAAGACGTTATGATACATAATGTAGGCTTCAATAGGAAAATGGAAACAAATTCAGTAACCTTAGTGTCTGAGAAAGCAGAGACAAACGCAAACACAGATTCTGGAATGGTGATCGGTCTTGATGGACGGATGGTATTATTTTCCACAATAGCAAGTTATTCAAAAGAACCAAAAGCTAAATATCTAATCACAACGTTCCCAAATTATGTATCGTCTTGGCTTGCATCTTTTGGAATAAGTTATGCATGATTCGTATTTATAAGTTCGCAAAGATTAGAATTTGTTATCCAAATTTTGAACAGTGTAAATTCAAGTTTTCTTTAGTGATATCTCACCCTGAAGTTATGTTGTTCCCAATTTCTGTAACAAATCCTCCTCTGATGCGAAAGCAAATGTAAGCATGTATTTTATCATAGAAGTAAAAAAAAGAATTTTCACTACTCTCCTTGCGACGTATAGATTAATTTAGGATACATTAATTTTAATGCACAGGGTGGTTTTTCACGAAGGGAAATGACATGGAATTTATTTTACTTATGTTTGACATAACTATTCCTCTGACATAAATCCAATTTCACAAAGGTTTTTGTAGCATTTGTACTTGAGGTCAATTTAGTTTAAATTAGTTTCTTCTTTCTTTAATCAAATTAACCCCAGTAAAATCAGTCTACCTGACATAACTTTTTTTAACATTTAGGGGAGCCCATTGCCTCCCCTAAGTCTTAAAAAATCATATTTCCCTTTATGAAATTAAAAGTTATGTTTGGTTCAATGTTATGTTCAGAAACAGCCATTTTGTTGACTAAGTCCTCCCACAAGTCTAAAAAATACATTCGTGAAAAACCACCCAGGCGTATTAAGTATTAATTGGTAATTTGGCTGTTTTAGTTTACTAGCAGTGAATTCACAGCAAAATATTGTAATTAAAGTCT
Source organism: Haplosyllis anthogorgicola (assembly GCA_038406195.1). Taxonomy (NCBI): domain Eukaryota; kingdom Metazoa; phylum Annelida; class Polychaeta; order Phyllodocida; family Syllidae; genus Haplosyllis; species Haplosyllis anthogorgicola. The sequence continues at coordinate 14,484 of JBCAUI010510150.1, read as the reverse complement.
AGTGCGGTTGCAAGCAGGACATAACTTTGATATGTATACATATTCACTATTGTTCACAAACATACCTTCTAATAATCAGAAGAAGAAAAAGATCCCTTATAGAGTTTGGGTAAGTAAGCGGTAAAGGCAGCATGGGATGCTTTGGTATTGGTTGCTATGACAGCTTTGTTACCGTGCTAATGTAACCATGACAACTTCTCTTTCAGATTTTGTGAATAATATGGGAATGTACCTATATAATGTCTCTGAATCATTGTTATAAAGGCAATTGGTTTGCTCATTGCCAAATTTTTATGGATCTGTGATTTTAAGCACTGTCATGATGAATGGGAATGACATGTAAATTGAATTGTTGTAACATAATACTGCATTGGTTTAAAGTTTGCTGTGCCTATGCAGGTATATATGCTGTACCCTTTGCATGAAAACAACATATTCTGTGAACGTTTCCATTCAAGTTTGATCAAGCCACTGTGGAAATTCCAAAACATGATTTCGATTGTTATCCAGTGACTGGACAGTCAATTGTTCAGATTACGAATTTTGATTGTAACTTTATGAAATAGTTCAAGATTCATATTTCATTTTGTGAACAATGGAGCTTCCCTCTGTGATTGTTGCAGTTGTTCATGAGGCCTCGAGCTGAGGGATTTCGCCTTTTTGCAAATGTAAACTGCTTACATGTGATTTTATTGCAGCCCAGACTTGATTTGTTGGATTATGTTTTAATGGAGGACATTTTTGAGAGCAGCGATAGGAAAAAAAATAGAAATAAAAATGAATTTTACTACATATTTATAAATGTACTTTTGAAATTCATGAAATCGACAAAAAATTCTGAACGAAACGTTACAGCAAACTACAATTTTGGGTTACTTGGGTTCTGATTCTTTTGGGGAACGCATGGAAACGTAATCTAACAAATAAACAAAGTCTGATGTACAGAATAAAACTCATTATAACAAAATAAATATCGAGTTACAAAAGTAAATTACTTTGGAACAAACGAATTCATGTTGTGTCAATGGATGATGCTTGTAAACTTCCGTTATATTCTATTGTTCCAAAATAAAAAGAATTGGTTCACTCTTGACATGAATTTACATAACTTGCACGAACTTTTACAGTAACCTCTTTTGTACTTGCAGGTTGGTGTTGATCTACAGGTAGCAATGACTACTCCCCCATTAAAAAGAGACACAAAAGCACTGAAAAGGGTAAAGAGCCTTTGCATCTCAACTTCGTATTGATAATAGCAAGTATTTGAAAGCATGGCAAACTTTGGTCTGATGAGAACGTCCCCATTTTACATATCGCCTTTTCTGAATGAATACTGATTTTATTTAAAGTTATGGCCTTTTCAGATTCTGTGGTTACTCAGGGCATCCAGAGCATTTAAACATTTGTTTCCTGCAGAGATGGAGGTCGAGCTGGCGAAATATGTGGCATACGAAAAGTAAGTAATAAATTCAGAAAACCGCAAATTCGAAAATGCTTTAAAACTAAACACTGGGTCGTGTTGTGTGTGACTTTATGCAGCTTAAAAACAAATCAATTCCAGTTCGAGACCCATGTTCTGTAACGCATTACTATTTCACTACCTTACGAAATAGAGTGAAGTAGAATTGAAATTCTAAACAATTTTGTAATTGTCTGTATTTTTAGATACGACGACGGGAGAGTTATTGCCAGACAGGGACGACCACCGGAAAGGTTCTACTACATTGTTGCTGGTAGAGGTAATAAATAATTTCTTTGTCTTGGGATACAGAAAAAATCTCGTGGCTGCTTTCTCCTCCACGTTATGGACCGTTGGAGAAAACTAACGGGTTTAGCTTCCTCCTGTGCTTCTCTAAATGCATGAACGGCATTAATTTCGATTGTTTCCAAGACCCACTGATTTTCTAAGAAGACTAAAGCTTTCGAAGCGCACAGAAAATCCATGATTTGATGTGTGAACGCGTAAATCATTATGCTTGGATGGTAAATTTACCTTTATGGAGATTGCCATCTTCCTTTCGAGTTTTAAGCTCTTGGAAATATATCACTATGACTAAAGTTATATATAGTTGAGTCCAAGTTTGGGAACGTTTACGAAGGAAAAATACAACACTGAATTACTGACTTGTAAACATGAAGTTGTATTAAATATTGCCTAATTGATCAGATTTTCATCCTCTGTTAAATGAACAAACTTGAACATAACTTACTGCTTTATCAGTGTACATGTCGTGTTTTTTGTAGTTGCACTCTTACGGCAGTACAAACTTACAACAGGACAAGTCACCAAAAATATGGGCTATCTCACCAAAGGAATGACTTCTGATGTAAGTTGAACCCTTTCTTTATTTAAAGTTTTCTCATTTTCGTGAGTCAAATAATACTCAGTCTATTTTCATTTCTTGCAGCCCGCAGAGATTGAAAGAAACTGGTTGAGAGAGGACAGCATGGTTGCGAGAGGTCAGGTGGAGGTACTTTTACTAGACAGAGAGGTACATATTTTCATAATCATAAACGTTTTGAGTCGAATTTAAATTAGATCTATTGATCATGATGAACTTTCTATGCAATGACATATTTGGAAAACCGAAATAATTTTCTTTTCAGGTGTTCAGTTATCTTCAGCACACAACCCAGGGACCTCCAATTGATTTCTTACGGTAAATACTTTTCGTCTTACCATAATCCTGGTAAATATTTTGAAACATGAAAATTATTCCAACAATCTGATTGCATAGAAATAATTCTTGTTTCTCTATTGTTTAGGTCATTGGATTTATTTGATGAGTTTCCAGTTGAAAGGTTTCTGACAAACGCGGAAGCAATAGAATATGGATATTATGGGTATATTTTTCAAACTGTAATAAGTGTCTCATATAACTGTGTAATTTAGAATTTTGCTGAAAATGTGCACCTCAACGTGAAAATGCGCACTTCAACGTGAAAATGTCAACGTGAAAATGTGCACTTCAACATGAAACTCAAATAATGAAAACAATTTGTTTGCTTTGCAGACAAGGCAAATTGGTCATTCAAGATTCAAACTCAAGTCCATGGTTATATGTCGTCAAATCGGTATGTCTGTTAACAACAATATGCTACGAACATTTCGAATCATCCAAATTGCATCAATGAGAGTTGCGCTTCCAACGAGAAATCCTGGATCAGTTACTGCGTCGCTACACGAGGCAAAATCATTATCACAAATGGGAGTCACAAAAATCTTATTCAGTTAAAAGCACTTCATTCAAGAACGAAAAAATATTGCTTTAGAGATAAATATGGCCCAAATAATTTGTCAGCTCTTGTAGACAATGAACTTAGTAAGAGCATAAGACCTCTTTGACCTGCTTCTGATTATTTAATTTGGGAAAATGTTTATGACAGATTATTTATATTCCAGTCAAATTTAACATCATTTATAATATCATTTATAAAAAATAGATATGATAATAAATATTTCAGGGTCAAGTGAAAGTTGTGCGATATCAAACGGTAGTTGACACAAAGGCGAGTAACCAGTCGAGATTCACGTCACCCAGAGTGGACGACCTGGGCATGGGGAAATCATTCTCACACGCAAATAGTACGCTATTTATGAGTGAAAGTTTTTTTTAATTACCACAAACATAAATTACCAGTCAGGTGATGAAAGATTCTTTAATTTGGGTAAACAATAGGACATCTTGTTCGAGTGAAAGACACGGCGGCCACTGAAATGCCTTTTGATATTTGTAAGCAAAATTAGAGCAAGAAAATTTCCCACTCATCTTTGGTAAAAATCATTCCATTTGCTGTTTGTTGTTTTCGTGTAAATAGCACAGTGAGAAATTTTTTTGTTCCAAAATCTGTCCGAATTAATTTGTATTATCTCCAGATAAAGTAGCACATTGCACTAACACTGATGCCAAGATTTAACATTGCAAGGTTTGCGTATAATTCTCTTCTGTCTTATTTGTAGCAATGTTAGGTGTTCAAGCAAAACAAAAGAAACGCAAGCAGCAGTTAAAAGCTGAAAAGATAAATCTTCCAAAGGTCAGTGGCAAATTTAACATTTCTCGAATAGTACACTGTAATACAGATAAAATGAGTAAAAATATGATGAACTATTTAAAACGTTTGTAACATTTCAATTGTAGATAACTGAATCCAGTGAAAATCTAGTCAGCAATCCACTCGGCGAAACTATTGGTGCTAAGGTTCAGGTAAAGCCTATGAATAAATACTAACGTTTCACAGGAAAGCGCAAAGTATAACTCTGATTTATTGCCTGTCAGGTGCTGCACAGAATGTTTGGCAGTGAAAAAGTCTTGTACGTTGGTGTTGCAGTTCGGCATACCATCACACTATTTACCATAATATTAAGCTTAATTTAAAATATCCCATTTATCCTTTTAGACAAATCACCATATGTTGTCGGTAACTGAGGAGGAGGAAGAAGAAATGGATTCACTTCCCCGCGGTGGCGGACAGGATATCAGTCAGCTAATGGTGCCATCTATCGACTCAACGGGCTCTGGCGGTCGTCGTGGTCGCCGGTCGAAACGACAGAAAGTAGAAAAGGTGACGCCTCAGGGAAGGAAGGGTTTCGGAGAGAGTGGGAAAGCTACATAACTGCATGAAAACAAGAAAGGAAATAAAATAGACTGCAGTTCGCAAATCTGCATATGCCCTTGGATAGGCCAATATTTATGTCTTGTCAAATGCTGCCTGTCTGGACTTTCATAGAATCTTGAATTCCATACGTCGTCAAGAAAATCGTTACGAGAAAATCGCATTTATCAGCTTGTGATGATCCTAATTTAGTCCAAAACATTGGTCAGCTCTTGTAAATAATGATCAAGAGTGTACGGTGCTGCATAGAACGGAATTTATTTATTTGGGCAGAGGGTGAAATTCCCATCATTTTGGGAAAATAGCGCATGAAAAGCACACCATGAAATTCTTTCGTTCTCTCCTTTGTGACAGATTATTAACATTCTATTAACATTCCAGTCAAATTTAACATCACATTTAATTTTCGTGAACCTTGCAGAATAATAATTCTTGTATTGCCATGGCAGACCATTAAATTTTGGATACGATGAACTTTACAATTATTTCCTAAAAAGTAATAATAACATTTGTTCATTTTTTTTCAGAAAAAGACAACTAATGATTCTTTCCTACCGCAAATAAAAATACCTAAAAGGGACAACGATGCGGATTTTGATCCGCAAAATATGTGGCTGACGAAAGAAAAAACCAAACTGGAGAAATCGCCTCAAACAAGCCGCAAAGAACAGACAGAGAGACCAGCCTATCTTCAATTAGATCTACTTAATCGTGGGGACGTATTTGTAAGTCAAGAAATTGGCTTTGGAGTGATAATGAACCCTTTGCACAAAATGTCATCCTCATTAGTCTTTTGCTTGGTTGGCACTACAATTTTACTTAACCTAATGACATTTTGAAGTTTAAAAGGAAGACTATGGGGATACGACCTTACACCCACTGACATATACTAATAGTCCAGTTATATTTAATAAGATATCTTTATTAAAATGTACATGTACATATTACATGTACCAAGTGCCCTCACCGACATGTGCAATTGGTCATCTCGTCACATTAAGAAATTAGTTTATATTTTTTTGCACATGCCAGTTAAAGTGATTTGACCACCATAATTTTTTTTTTAACTTTGAGTGTAATGTTTATGCCATTTAACATTACTAGCATACTAACATTTTGTAACTAACTTGTAGGGCCTAAAAGATGTTAGTGCCATGTATTACAAGAAACAGGTGGGTAAACTTTGACGAGCACATAATTAAAAATTAATATAAAGCACAAACAATTAAAACGATCTTTTGGGTTTCAAACAACAGGAACAATAGCAAGGAAGAAGCATCCACTGCAAGATTTGCTACTTAATTAAGAAACAATACAAATTCATCTTTAACGCACACTTGTGGATTTTTACCATTTCCAAATCTGTTTAATTTCTTTATCTAGTATGTTTCATGGGCAGCACTGTTTTACGGGGGTGATTTTTACATTCAAATATAATGTTCGTCATCTTGGTTACAGGGGATTGAAAATATGCATCAAGCCTTGTCTTCTGATAGTCCTGAAGTATCCTTGGTAAGTGATGAACTGCCTAATCCTGTAGGGTCACTCTTTTTCAATGTATATGTTTACTTAGTTTCCATTAGGGATTAAACCACATTAAAGTGTAACGCAATAAGGACAATTCACAAGATAGCATCGCCAAACTTATTCAAAGTTGAGTTACTGGCAAATGTCAGCTTCAATGAGGGTGATTCGTCATGTGTTAAGGTAAATTGAAACGCAGTCCTGGTCAATGTAGTGGAATGAATGATTTTCCTTTGCTTGTGGGTATTCCTTGTGATGTCACAGCAAGGTATACCCTGAAACTTGTGTGCATGCATATCCCCAATCTGAATGAATGTGTTATTTTAGTCAGGAATATCTATATATTTTGTGATATATACCACAACCTTTTATTCATTATGGTTCTCACTAATATCAAACATCACAGAAGTGGTTATTTATCAAATTTCCAATAATTGAAGAAATACAAAAACCCATCAAAATGGGTATTTAGACATACACAAATATAGCACTTGGCGGAGGTGAATTTGACAAAGGGGAACTGAAAGGGATAGTAGATTTTTTTATTTTTGATACTCAGTTTTTCTTTCTTTGTGAAAAGATTTGTCACTAGTTAATTACATGTAAATTAGTATCATGAAATACTGTAGTTTTGAGTCACATTTGGAAAAAAACCAATCAAGGTTCACTTATCTAGAAATGACTTTTACTGATTGGCCATGCTTCTCAATGGGCTTGAGGTACTGATTACCTCATTAAATCAGCTGGTACTCAGAATCTGGGAAGAATTGAAACAATTCAAATATGGCTTTTTAGTAATATTTTCTTTCATATAGACTCCTTTCAGAAGTATTACTGCATGCATTTAAAGTCACCTTAAATATCAGTGACAATAAAAGTACTGTTCTTTTTCCATAGCTGTCGGACGGAGCTGAAGTTATCAAAATAAACAAGCGATTCTTCCTGCACAATGCAGGGAATAACACAATGCTCAAAGTTGATACTATGGTAAGTTTACTGATCATCTGTACATTGGTAGGACATATTTATATGAATTGGCCTTTTCTAGGATTTCATGATAAATTAAAAGATCTCATAAGATTGTTATAATCTAATTTATTGTTTACCATACGGGTACTCGTGACAAGACCAAAAACGTTTCATTGCGAAAACTTTTAAACGATTAAACATAAATTTCGAAGATGGTACAGATCGGATTCACTTTTGTGCGCTGACAAAACACAACTCTTTTACAGACTGTGCATGTTTGCTGCTATGGTGTAAAAGGGTGAAACTGTTCTTTACTAAAATGAAGAAAGTTAATGTTCTCGAAAAATGCAAACGAACGGTTAGATCCTGAAAAGAGCTAGTTTATTTTAATTGCAAGCACATACTTGGTTTTGTTTCAGTACAAGGAGTATTTAAGTGAAGATGACGCGAAGCAGCTATTGTACGACAGAGAGACATGGATGCAATACAAAAACGCATTATGGACTAGAATGACGGAAAAAATACCAGAATCCGTAGTTTCTAATAGGTAGTGTCAAGTGGTTTAAGCCAGTTCAGGTCGACCCATTATTTGAGGCAATTTTAACGCATTTATCCGCATCGTGAAGTTTGCGTCATAAAGTGGTCTCCATTTCTCTGGGAGACGAAATCACCAATCTACATTAAAACAAACAATTTAATAACACAACAATGTAAATCAAACTTGTGGAATTGAGCGCTCCTCTCCATGTTCCAGTTATGAGTGCTAAAATATGGTTCAAAAGTAAATCAGAAATTAATCTCTTGGTTGCCAAAAAAAAGCATTTCCACTTCATAAATTCACTTCTGTTATTTAAACGAATCTGCATAATTATACCATAACAGTACAAATTTAATTAATTTTGGTTTGCGTTTGCTGTATAATTATTAATAACGTAATAGTACAACTGCCACCATTGAATACGCAATGAATAGTAACATTCAATGCAAAAGCATGCGGGATGTGTATCTGATTTACACACATAACAATGTTGTTAGGACGTTACCACAACGTAAAGTATTATCTGTGAAGCAACTCTGTGATACTCGCTTTTATTTCAGCTGCTTAATATAGGTTTGAATGTAAAACGAATAAATTAAAAGGACACTAGTGTGTTTGTCTTTTTACCTTTCAGTGCCTCTGACAGTACAGAAGAAATTAATCCGTGTAGAAACTTAGACAATTAAGTTTTCTGTCAGATGTCAGATTTGGTAGATATAAAGGAGGTTATGTGTTGTCTATAATTACAACTAAATTATAAATCATAACTATTGTAAATTTGTAAATTAGTCAAATAACAATAGCACAACAAAAGTACAAAGTGAGATTTTTTTATTCTTGTTTTTGTTCTGTACGTCCCCAAGTTATTATGAATTTCAGAGGCTGTTTATCACAATCAACAATTCGACTGAGTTTACAATTTTGTGGATTGATGAATAGCGCGAATAATAAAGCGTAATAAAACTGATGTGTACAAATAGATAAATTAAGAGCAGTATGAGAAAATCATATTAACCGCGTAACGAAGCTCCAAAGGTATCGTTTTGGGCACAAGAAACACTTTCTGTAAACTTTGGACATTATGATTTACACAAAAGGTTACAGAGCGACCATTCAATCAAGGTTTTTCGAAATTCGTCTCTGCTGAAATACTAGGAAATTTTGCATGAATAGCAATGATCCTAGTATGAGGATTAACCCTGTTGTCAACAGAATTGGGGCTGGTAGTATCAGCTGCAAGTAAGTCAGCACACACATACAGAATTTTAAGGAATGTAATGCTTTTTCTTTTTTGAAAAATATCATTGGATTGTTCAGTATTATGTTGTATTGTTCACACAATATATATTAAATTAAGATTGCTAAAGGATTTCTGAATATTATGGTTAATATTTAATTATAATTTGCTGTGAAAGGCTCTTGTTTTTTTTATTGAATGATATTTTATATATAATGATGTAAATATATTATCCTATTGTATTTAAATGATGCTGATATTGAAAATTAATACCTACAAATTTTCAGATATAACATCAAAATTAGATGGGAAAAGTTATGAAATCTTCTATTTCATTAATTAATTAAAATGATATTATGGTAAAAAAAAGATAAATTGGCAAACAAATTCATTACCCCTTGCATGCTCAGCCATGAACAATTTGTTTCTGCATGCAGAAAGATTTTATGGGACTTTTGAATACTTCATGCAGTAACTCACACAGATTGATCCTACCAGTCACCAGGGGCACTGCAATCTTTCTTAACACATAGGCTTACATATATACTGGGATATCTTGGAGCTTCGCTCCTATTATCACGATCATTGTGAATAGGCAAGCCATTTTATAGCATTACTGGTTGGTAAACTAAAATTGGTTACTTAAAAGCCACCAATTTTAATAATTGACCTGAAAAAATGAATGAATTTCGAAAAACCTTTAATGAATCGAATCCATCACACGGTTGATCACCATTCTATTCATGAAGATTTAGAAGCACATTTTAAGAAACCATTTCAAGTGAATAGCATTTTCTCATAGTGTTCTTGACATTTCATGGGGTTAAAATGTCAATCAAGGTTTTTCGAAATTCGAACTTGGAGCTTTTGCCAATTTGCCTAAGTAGGCAGGCACATTTATACCATTACTGGTAAGAAAACTAAAATTGGTGACTTGAAAATTGCCGATTTTAGTAATCGACTAGTTATATTACTAATAATGGTATAAAACTTTTCTATTTAGGCAAATTTTGCCTAAATTTTTAGGCTAAAGTTGGAAGTTGGAATTTCGAAAAACCTTCACTATCGCCACTGATGAAACTGCAATGAAAGTTACGCTGTGTAATTAAATAAGTAGCAATAACAAACAGTAACATATTGGTGCATTAATACATTAATGAGAGTGAATAATAAACGGCACTTATTGTTATATAACAATGAAATACTGTGTATGCACCAATTATATTTGATGTACAGTTCGTGTAAGTATATTAATGAATCATTAATATGTAATGCTTAACGGGAACCAAAAATTAACACAGCCAGCTTCAACAGCTTGGGTTATTTGTCTACACAAGTACATAGTCATTTGCGTGCATAAGTTGATTAACCGAGGTCCAATGCCAAAAAGTAATGGGAAAAAACTGTTCAGGCTACTGGATCAGTCAATTTCAGTCTGAATGTTGGAAGCAAAGCTGCCTGTAAATAAGAATTCTTTCATGACAAAGCTTATTTGCTCGTGTTCTTTGCGTGAAAACGTTTTTTATCGTTTGGTTTAACACGAAACGGCCATTATATCAAGAGGTTTTCTTTGTGTTATGGATAATTGGATTGGAGATTAGAGTCACAGCCTCAGAAAGATTTACTTTTGAGTTTATTTCCGTGTTTGTAACTTCACGTGCTTCAATTCTCTCCTTTTGAAAGTTTTAAGTAGGGTGAGGACACGACCACTGATCGAGTCAACGGCCGGTAGGCACATGCAGTGTTTAGGGTTCTTCCGGTTAAGTCATAACTTTAGACTTATTTTGAGTGCAGTTTCGTCTGTGTCCTTTCTCTACTACAGGAAATTTCTTTTGAATTATGTAAAACGATTACACCACCACTACCTATCGAGTCAACGACCGGTCACCTGCAGGGTTTCATGGTTATTCATTGCCTCTGGAGAGGATGGAGTTCCTGTCAGTTCTGGAACAACAGCACATCAAAAGCACAGCGTGGAATTTCTTTAGTGTCTCTTTTGTTCCATACTTTTCCAAAATGATAGGACTTCCAGATGTAGGCTATATTTAATAGAAATTAATGTAATAAAAGTGTGTGCGTGTGTGTGTGCGTGTGTGTGCGTGCATGTGCGTGTGTGTGTGGCACTCCCGTAAGTGTGCGTATGGTCGTGAAAGATTACATAAGACCATTCATGTCATTGCGAAAAAAATTGAGAAGAAATTTGGAGATTCAAATGATAATATTTATTTACAATAACTTAATAAATAGCTGCAATAAATTATGTAGGCGTAAATGCATTACATGAACCAACACATTTAAATAGGCGTACAACAATATTTGTGGCTTAACAAATATATACCATATTAGTATATAAATATGAACAAAACAATATTATCTGTCCAAATATTTTTGGACAAATCTAAAAACTGAAGGCATTTAGCTCCTGAAATTCCTATCAATTTGGGAATGCTTGAAAATACAGGAATTCTATGCTTTGCCGTCCAGGACAGCATGTTCCAGGATTGATAGAATCTTCGAGATCTGGCAACTAGATCTAAGTGGAAAAACTTTAAGACAGCGATTATTTTTGAGTTATCACAGATATACCACATAGTTTTTCAGACCTATGTTATAGCACAAGTACCATACAGATGGAAACCTTATTAAAGCGGCAAACAAAACTTATCGTTATGTAGAATCAAACTATTTCGATGCCATCTTGGGCAACTAGTTACGTGGATAATTGGCTAACATTACACAAAAATCGCATCAGAACTGTAACACTGTACCTTATGGGTGCTCACTTATATACCTTTATGAATACAGTTGACGCGATTTTTGTTTATTATAATGGCGAAGTGAGCATGCAGGGTTTTTTTTCTGGACTTGTCACAAATTAGACATCGTCAAATGTACGCAGCCATTTCAGCACATAATTACTTTTGCAAGCAGTTGAAAGTAGACATGGTAAAATACTGACAACGAAATACTATTTTATCAACATTAAAATAATTTAGCTGCAAGTAATATTGGTATTTTGTTTGACTATATTGAACATAGATCTACACATGTGTACATAAGTGTTTTGGAAATTCACATATGAAATTCACAGCTGATATGAGCATGACATAGTGAACAATAGATTTGTAACCGTTAATTGTGTAACTTAAAACGGGTAAAATTTAAAATGGCATTTATACGTTTTCACACATCAAGAACACTGCATTAATTTGGGAACATTTGGTATTAAGAGAAATGTACGCTGTGCCATTAACGCGCTCAAAACTTCGTATGAAATTCTGTTGTTCTGAAATGACAATATTTTCCCTGTCACCTTAGAAATAAAGGTAAAGTGAAAGAGTCATGCTCATTTTGAACTGCGTGCTGTTGTCTATGAGCACCCGAAGCTATTGCTTCTTTGTGTGCCGTCACATGACATAAAAATCAAAGTTCAGACAGAATCATCAAACAAATCCATAACTGATCATTGCATCTGAATTTGTTTTCCTCTGGGGATAACGTGTATTATTTACCTTGTGTACATTTCATCATTGATTAAGCTTAATTCGCGATCACTTTTGATTATATGAACATGATTAGAAGATTGACTTTTGGTAATTAATTGTCCATGGCATGCGGAACAAATAGCTTTGTACAAGTCATGCTGAAGGTTACAGGATGAACAAGACATTCCTTTTGTAATCGAGTTTCCGAATCAAGAAAAGGCATACCATGATCAAGGCAAGCTCTTCTTGGTCACGATCATAGGTCTGTGATGTAGCTTGTCTTTCCATCCTTAACGTCCACCAAGTAATCATAGATGGTGGTAATGATTTTCAAAAGAGAAGCTTGCTTTGACAATGGTACACACTTTCGCAGAAAATGAACTCTTAGTTTAAAAATCAACCGAGCATTAGTTGGCCACTATGTCACGTTGAAAAATATTTGTTAACATTTGGCGTGTGAAGAATATGCAGGCATGTTCAAATAAATGAATTAAACGACGTTACAAAACACCCAATATATTTGTCACTCTATGGGGATTTCGCACTAGAAGATGCCGCCCTCTATGCATGCTCCATAGGCAATCAATGGGGATTCTCGATTTGCGACAGACATTAGGACCACGCTCCTTCAAAAACAAATATACTGGGTGTTCTCTATTGGAATAAACAAATTACTAAGACGTTACATGACCAGTCTGACAAAATCCTGTAGAGTAAAGGGTTACAAAATAAAACGATTTTACAATCGAAGATGCTGATCTACAAAAAAGACATTTAAAGACGATTAAGGATACGACTAGTTATTAGCCTCTTGTTATAAATATTGACCACCTTCTACCGCACCATATTCCGTTCAATATTAATATGATGTGATCGTGATTGGAGGTGAATGATTGCTTGCAGGTAGTGGCAACCATTCAATATATCGATCACCGAGTGCGTTATAGTTCTTTTAAAAAATCGCGCAGATACAGAAAACATACATGCAGTAGGTAAACAGAGGGTACATGAAGGCACGGTTAGGCAATGCTTGGTTTGTTAGGTAACGCTTTGTTTGTTTCTTTGTTTGTTTGTTTATATTAGGATGCAGTGGGGTACATCCCTCGTAGCCATGGCAAAGTATATTTGCTAACAACTGCTGACAGTACCTGACCGAAAAATGCTGAGAACTTTTAAAAGATTTTTCCCTGTTGAAAATGAGTAGGCGACACTAGCCTAAAGAAAAAAGCCCCTGATCGTACCTGCATATGGTGTTGTCTGTTATGAATGGAACAAGACTATCATTGAGTTCGTTTTAAATATTAACCTTCTGACATATAATGTGCCTTATGGAAAGTACATGTCAGGTGGAACCCATCTTGAGGTCAATTGCCTCAGGATCGAGAAAACACTGAGGGGGACAGGTGATCAATGATCTCTTCCTTTAATGAAAAATTTAACATGAAAAAGAACTAATCTACATCCTTGAGATATGATCTTCACACATCATCCAAGTATGGATATTTTATGACTGTACCTATAATCAAATAATGTCATTACTGTTGTGTCAGTGTACTCAGTCTTGAACCCTTTTTCAATTAGGAAACCGAACAGATTTACTTATTTTGCAATATTGGTTAAGAATTCTAGCAGTCTACAACATTTCTTTGAAGTTTATATTAAATTAACTTTATACTAAGAGGCTTTAACATTAAAAAGGAAATAATAATTCTCACAATGAATAAAAAGCAATTTTCATGAATCATATTCGCACGGAACTTTAATAATACAATTAAAATTGTAGTGCTCAACACAATCATTCTTTGATGAGAAAAAAATAATCACACTAAATGACAACAATTAAATCTTCCCCTTTTCACTGGAAATTAATCCAGGTAACACTACATTCGATCACATTTTATATGATAACTGAAATATCTTATATATTTGGCACATAAGTATCACATGACTAAATCAGTCAATCTGCATCTTTGACACAATATTTAATAAATCTTAATCACTACTGTTAAAGGACTTGAGACTTCGGTTAGAGTTACCATCGGGAGTGCTGCAGTCTAGAGACTGCAGTTAGAGTTAACACCAGGGGCACCACAGGCTTCCCACCTTTGCCTGCACCT
>JBCAUI010510149.1:18696-44508 GCA_038406195.1 Haplosyllis anthogorgicola | reverse complement strand
CCCACCCACCCAGACTGGGGAAAATGCATTTTCAGCAGATTTGGACTTGGTGTCAAAAGTTAGGAAAAAGTTGACCAGGACCCCCCTTCCCCATCCCCCCACCCCCACCCGGACTGGGGAAAATGCATTTCTGGCCATTTCAGATAATTATAGGAAAAAGTCGGGGGGAAGCATGAGGGTCAGTGCTCCTTATCGGGACACCTTGTTTGATTAGTTGCTACACGCATATAAGGTTACTTGCGTGCAAATTTTAGTATCAACTCATATCAAAAAGAAAGCGTTACTTGGTGGATAAGACCGGATATGGTATGTATTGCAGCGTTCAAGTTGAAATGTATAATTTATTTATATTAGGCCCACAATTTGCAGAAAAATATGTTCACGGATGTACAAATGTCCTTAACATGCGTAAAGATGTCAAAGGCTACAAAACACATCTTAGCAATGATATACAGTCTAATAATTTTATTTGCATGTTGAAGGTGTAATCAGCGGCGTTACGGTCAATTACCGTATTCGTAAGGTCGTCCCTCTCCAGGTAACGCATGCGACACTGCTACGTTAAGTACTGTTATAGTAACCCAACGACACTTGCATGGGGAATTACAATAAGGGATTCTTACGCTGGGCAATAGGCATATTTAAAATTTCAAAACTCCCGTAAATGTTGGTAATTTTACGGGAGAGAACAAAGTGTCACGAAATGGGTTTTTACTGGTTATCATGCAATACAGATTATCTCGGGTAGAATTACTGAATTTGTTCCCGTATTGTTACATTTGCTCACAATGCGTCGCCACATTTTCATGTATATCATTTAGCATTTTACAAAACGTTTAAAAATATTAAAATATATTCTAAAAGTTTCACTAAATTGTAATCCTTATTCTCCGAAAGGAATGATATTGTAGTACACCGTGGAAAGCGGATCGCCCCACCGATATCTATATTCGTTTTTTGGATGCAACCGAGTGATGTCACAATCTGTAGAATATATCGAATGGTATTGTCCATGTTGATTATCCATTGAATTGAACTTCATAGGATCAAAGGTTCGGTGTGGCAAAAGGAAAATGAAGTGATGACATAGCAGGGGTGGAGCTGGAAGGGTGGGCGAGAGAGCAAGAGTATTGTGAACCTAGACATCCGAGACATCCAGTTGCGTCTCCTTTTATCAGTCAATTGCCATTCTGATATTTCTTTACACCAAAACGTTTGTTTTTAACGTCTTGACTTTCTGATGTCCAAAGTTTAGTTGGTTGGGATGGTCAGATTTGAAAAAGAATTATTACGTTTGAAAACTTTTCACTCACTCATCTCCAACCGGATAGGTGTTTCTTGTGTCGTGGACTAATGAGAGGTATTTCCCAATCACAGATATATTGGTTCTCCATTCACGTTAATGTTGTGCTTGATCACCCTGATAACACACCGTAACACGATCTGACAGTCCCTATTGTCAGTATCATTACACATTATTGATCTTCTGTTATTGGTTTGCTTTGATGTGAAGTGTGAGTATTTTTACTATGTGATGCCAATATGTGAAATGAACTGACGGACATTTGGTCCCCAACGTCAAAATTTCTGGGGGACTTTTTCATCACAATAAGGTGTTAATGTTCAAATTTCTGAATTAGTTAAACATCATCATTTCGAATCTATTCTCCAAATCCAAAAAAAGAAGTTTCGTCAGATTTATGAAGAATACTATTACATAACTATTACATACTATTACTAAAGCATAATTTGATCTCTAATTCTTGGGTTGTTCTGGATGGCCAGGTTTTAGCAATGTTTAGAAACGGGGATGCTCTCTGCAATTTCAGTACATACAATATATTCTGGTGATTTGCAAGATGTTGCAGTTCATCAAAATGGCACCTTTGCAAATCTTGTTGCAACGAAAACATTATTTTAACGGTTTATGTTTGTTCAACAATGACAGACAGATTGACACTGGACACACACATCATCTACTGTTTACCGACTCGATAAATCTTTAATGGACTTGCGGTGTTCTAGACATTTGTTCCAACCGAAGTTCAATAATTTCTGCCAGTTCACGGCGCAAAATGTGCACTTCCAATCGCATGATAAATGTTTGATGTTAAACACATAGTTTAGGTTTCTTTGCAGAAAGGTGAATCATCCTGTCACTGATTAGAGAGCCTTTAACCCACAAAAGCAGTAGTTGACGCATTGAATTTGATAAATTGAAATGTGTAATAACTTCATGTACATTTTATAACAATAGTATGTACACATTGCATTATTACATTTTAACATTGTTTCATAAAATATGTGGTTGTAAGCACGAAGCGCTGTTGATGGTTGCCTGAGTTTGATTCCTTGACAAGTACGATGGGCAGAGGCTAAGTAAGGTGGAAAATTGGTACCAGCCCCTTGGGGAGGCCAGAATGATTTGGCTTTACGTGAGAATGTACAGCAACACCTGATCACGTATCCATTTCGTGATGCCTTACTTGATGGATAACTCACCAAGGTTGGGTGAGTTCTCAAGGGAGTTCCTGGTTGGGAAATTAGAAGTAATGAACTCGCTGGTTTATCAAGCGAGAATGAACTTTAAACGTCAACTTTTCAATATACTCTATTCTGATCTAGTATGGTAAGTTTTCATTTGACATAGGCTTTATTTTTCTTTTTATGTTGTTTATTTCTCACTGAACGTAAGTGGGTATATAGTGTTTGTTTGAACTGTAACAATGATGTCAATACTGTATTCCGTTTTGTATCAATAATTTATCAACGGTTTTTGTTCTTGCTTTGTTTCATCCAGCTTCTTTCCGTTGTTGAATTCTACATGAGATGTGCGCACATGTCATCTTCAGATCAGAAATGCATAGATCGGCATCAGATCAAACATGTTTTCTTGAATGCATGACCTAAAACACATCCCCGGAAGTGTACACAGCTCTGAAAATTCTCGCATTTGTATGGCATGAGGTTTAAAGTTTTGACACCAATTGGGACCTATCCCAACCGTGGTATGAGCGCCATTGGAGTACACACAAGACTAGTATCAATGATGTCCTTTCCACATTTGTCCGGTTCCAGTTTTACACCTTGAGGTATTTAGTGTCAGGAATAACTTTTTCAGTAACAGCATTGATAGGAGCTGCCAGAGGTCTTGAACTCACAGCCCTCAAGTCGGAATTTTACTGTTGTTCCTACTGGCCGTGCATGCACCACTGTGAATATATATTATGCATAGCAGTCATACTCTGCCCAGGAATCGAGAATCAGTTCTTATTAAAAAGTAGGCAGATATGAAAATTCAGATAAACGGGAATATAGTTTTATGTTTTATACCTACAGTGGCACATCTGTCAGAGTATTTTTGCCATTACACGTGGAATTTCTTGTTGTTAATCATCTGCGGATATAACTCTAAAAGTAGCAATCCAGCGTGCGGTTACACGATTTCTCATATCGCCCGGACTCATGACTGCCTTCTATACTGTAACGGTGCTACAAGTTAATTCTGTATCCTGTCCATTTATCAGCTCGGGAAGCTGTTCAGTTTGTAAAGTTCACGGTGCATAGTGATCGACGGACTGCTGAAACCACTGACATTTGAACAACAAGTTGCTTGTTTTTGCTCCGGGTTCGTTATTCAGACTAAGTTCCACGAGTTGGGCTCATAAAAACCTTAGCAGTGCCTTCGAGGCAACGTCTATTTGTATGGGTTCTAGTTGGAGCTTGTTCTTGTGGTACAGCACTTAAACGATGGCTAACCATTTCCACAAGATCTGCTTATCCCGTGAGATTTTCCTCAGAAATGATGAGGAAAACGTATAAATTTATTAAAAGTTCTGTTGAAAAGGAGTCTAAACTATTGCAATTCTATCCTATGGTCCAGTTCTAGTATCAGTTAGCGCATGTAACACATGATAAGGAAAAGATTTTAATTTGTAGACGCCCAGTGATCAAACAAAACAAGGTCTTCTTAAGTCATTTTCAAAAGAGAGTCCTCCTTTACTCGTAGCGTATTCTTTCTCATTTCCTCGAAGGAACAAAACAAACAAAACAAAACAAAGAGGCAAACGATATTATTTCTTTCAAATAATGCCACCTTGCAAAGCGCAATAAGGGGCTTAATCAGGTAGAATAATTCAATACATTGAATAAGGTAATACAGAGAAGCATTCATTGTGCTGCATTCGATCTCTCAATTCAAGGTAAACGGATACCTACACGGGTTTACTACAATGAGTGCGGAGTGGAGTACTACGAAGTGGACATCAATACAACAATTGGATGCGGGACAATAATCCACAACAAAGGGAAGGGAAATATATTTTGCTGCACAAGTTGCCGTCTGGTTTGATTCACAAGGCAATGTTTTCTTTTTTAGATAAGATAAAAGAGTCGAAACGCATGCTCATTTCGCCTATCGAATGAAATTTGGTATCACTTGGTAATCCAAGGCTTTTCTCTTTATCAACCCTAAGATATTTAATATTCCGTATTTACCCGAATTGAGGCACCCCCTCTTTTTCTGGATAAAATTATTGGTGTGTTTTCAGGTTTAACACTTTTTGACAGCACCTTATGTAAGAAAGTATTAGGCCTATAATCATTAAAGTAAATTTCTGTAAAGGTTAAAATCTTGATAGACACCAATTTGCTGCACAAACTTCATGTTTAGCCATGACTGAATTTTGGTGTTTTGATTTTTGGCTCATTTGGCATATATCCCCCATGAATGCCCAGCAAATGTTATGTTACTGTGGCCATTATTCTCAAATTGGCAGCAATATTTGTATTTTTCTTTGATCCTTTCTCCTAGACAGGCATTTGATAGAACAAACTTCACATTTCAGTCTTGTGCACCTATGTACCCTCTTTATTTCTTGTAAAAAGTATATTGATGCAGCTTCTATTTTTAGTTTGGCAGCCATATTTGTAATTTTCATAGATCATATATTGGAGATTTCATCTTAAACACTTTATTTGTATCCATGTGATATTGTGACTTAGACCGTCTTAGTATTTTGATAATGCCAAATGAGCTCAGGTCCATCTGGACCTATTTTTTAAAAGAGGCGACGTCAAAATTTGGTCATGGGATCGGTTGCCCCAATTCTGGTAAATAGGGCATAGATATCTGCGGGAACGCAATTATGTTAGCAATATACTAATAATCTTCATGGCTTTCTAAACATAACAAGGCAAAACGGTAAATAAAATACACAACACACATTTGTGTCGAATTACCAGTGAAAGGGTACTTTAAAGTTGGCCTGGTTGCAGTATACACGTAATCATCCCAAGACACCTGTGAACGAATTGGTGCAGTTGGGACTTTCCTGATATTTTGCAGGATCCTATTACCATCCAGATTTCAGACGGTAACGTAATCTCGACAACCGTCACGTTATCACTGGACGCCCCTTAACAACACAACTGTGGATGCTTCAACTTGTCTCTAGTTTCGTGTTCTGTTTATTGCAGATCATGGGCGACCAGCCTGTACGTCTTTATAATACTATTTATGCGATAGGAATTAAGTTAAAAAATGTAATGACAGTTTCAAAATAGGCAAAATAGTAGAGATTTCAGTGGATCAATTTAATTTTTAAATATGAAGGAACTTGAAAGTTTCCCGTCTTTACATTTCCCCAAAAAATATACTGTAGAAGGCAGGGGAAACAAAGGGATTCAATGAGTGAAGAATAGTTATGAATCGTCATGAATACAAAGGGGTACCCTAAATTGGTAGTTTTAATGTGCTGCCCAGCATTTCACGACGCACTATTTCGTATTCAGGTACGGCTACATGATTAGCCAGGAGATAATTGTATCAGATTGAATTACATGTATCTGATTTTTGATGTATGTGGATGTTATCAATAATATGTGGTTGTTACATCAATAATTTATGAAAACCGTTCAGACTGTAAGGGGCAAATTATAGTTTTTTGTATGTACATGTGTAGAATGCAGAATCTACACCCTCAACTGAAAGAAATTTCTGTAAAATGTTGTATGAAGTTATTGGCGCTCCCAATTTGTATTTGGGAAGTGGCGAGATTCCAATGGCCGAAAACAGTGAAGACCAAGATAGCTTTGGCTGAGACCTCCCGTTCTTTAAGTTGCCATTAGAGTTCAACATGAGACAATAGTTTTATCATATATAATTAAACTTGACAATAAGTATGATTTCTTCTACTGTCGCAGACTTGTTAATGTATATTGACAGCAGTGCATTTATTTTGTCCTAAATTTTTAGCTTCTGTTACCACAGCTGTTTATAATGGTTATGTAATATTACATGCGCATAATATGCTGGTAATAAAACTTGTACCTACGCGTATGTAAGACAATAGCAAAGCTTTAAACAAGTTGATACCGAAATTCTCAATACCAAATTTTCACCCGGTTATGACGTCAGAGGTTTTGATGTCATGTGCTAAAGCTGAACTCTTTAAGTTACCATTTCAGTGCAATTGAAGTGGAAAGGGATTTTTCAATCACTTTTAACTTTTAACGGAATCTCAAAATCTTCCGTGGATCGCTTATGCGGGAACTGATTTCTGTGTTTTTAAGTTATCCAATATGCTGACTGTGGGATGTTATGTTAACGTAAAGTCGAACTTTGTTGTCGTTTACTCCACCGTATTGATTGAATTGCGACTTATCTTCACTTTACATAACATCTTGAACCAAACAAAATGTAGATTCATGTTTATGTGTATTTATTTACACAAGTTGGCTTTTCTGGGAAATTGGATTGACCCCCTTCGGGTCCAATCGTAACAAGTTATTGATCTCAGCTTCACCTGTGCACTGCATATGTACTGATATTACAGCCGAAGAAGGGAACAGTTGGGATCTTGGGATATGCATTTTGTAGCATACATCAAGAAGAACCGTTCAATTTACATTTCATCATCCTCATTCAGATCCCCTGTAATAGTCTCAATGTATAATGATTTTTTTCTAATCTTTAGGCCAGACTTTTTTTATTTGTTGGATTACGTTTCCCGCCGCTCTCAGAAATCGAGAAATTAAAAAAAAAAAAAGAATCAGAGCCCAAATAATACAAAATCGCATCTTTCCATCATGTCGACAAACATCGTTTGGAAAAATTGTCATCAATTTTGTGAATTTTAATCAAAATGACAAAAATGTGACCTCAAAGTCAATTTTTATTTATTTATTTTTTCCAATCGCCGCTCTCAAAAATTTCTTCCATTGATACGTAATCCAACAAATAAAAAAGTCTGGCCTTACAAAAAATTAAATAAACATGGTGTTAATGGAGCCGTTAAGTATTGTTAAGAGGACGAATTTTCTGTATCCTCAACATCTAGTCGTTTACTTTCCCGTCGCATATCTCATGCAGCTTCAATACAAAGTGACCCTTGCACCAGATTTATTATTCTGTAAATGGTCACCTTACTGGGAATTCCCTCCTGTTATCCCGGATCCTGGTTCAGCATTTACCTTACGTGTTTGTCACAGTAGCAAAACACCGGCGGATGGGCATGTAATATTTTCCGATGGAGGCAGCGAAAATGTCGAAACTATGACGAAAATATTTTTATATTCCAATTGAGGAATGAAATGAAAGAAATTTGCACAGTTCAATGGGGTGCAACGTATAATGTTGTTTCAGTGCTCTAATATGTGTATATCGGAAGCGATTTTAACGTTGCATGTGAGATACACTAATAACAAAGCCATCTGCCCTGTCTCCTAGTTCGTACACCTGCCTGAATATCATCACTAATCACAGTAATAACGGCGGCTACACGTGAATGAGAATGTTCTTATTAATGTTGAATCAACAGCACCTGCCGAGGGAGACGTGGAATTATGCTCCTCCACGTGCATCGTCAATTAGATGAGTTTGATGTGACACTGCTGTTTCAACCGTTTGCCGTAGCATTGGTTTTATGAATAGT
Organism: Haplosyllis anthogorgicola; assembly: GCA_038406195.1. Classification (NCBI taxonomy): domain Eukaryota; kingdom Metazoa; phylum Annelida; class Polychaeta; order Phyllodocida; family Syllidae; genus Haplosyllis; species Haplosyllis anthogorgicola. Next base: position 36,574 of record JBCAUI010510149.1, on the reverse strand, counting down.
GATCAGCTGATCGCCAATGTTATTGCTAACTTCATATTTTATTTTAAAGCGACACATGTACAGTAGACCTTTCTTTGGGCGACCACGCAATTTTATTTTCTGTGTAATTTAATGTGTTGCATCTTAAGTGTGATGTCCTTGCAAAAGGAGGTTGGCCGTGCAAAAGAAGGCCGCCAAGAGGAAGTTCCACCGTATTTTTACATGAGCAGGATTGTTACCATACACACAACCGGAACATGACCGCGTCACTGATATTGATATTGAAAAAATGTTTTAACACTAATCGCCCTTTCTTTGCAAGAAATCTTTGAATTCGCCAATGTCCAGCTTCAACCTTCCAAATTTTAACCGAGACTTGGTGGAAACTTCCAAATCACAAGTAGAAAAAGTGATTCGCGTTTAATTAGATAATGACAGAGCAGTAGACGTAATAACTATTTATTCTGTTTCATGTAATAAATAAAAAGATTTTTTAGATTTTGCTGATTGAAAAGACCTCAGGGTTTGTAGGCCCTATTACTACTGAGAGACTCATTGGTATAACCAACCCCTGTTAATAGTGTTGCGGTTGTACTAGGTTTACCTGAAATCCACAGGTAATGTCAATATTGTGCTACCTGTAGAATTCATCCGACTATAATTCATATCTCTCCGTGATAAACGCAACCCTCGCAGGAGGCGCGGGTTATCGCTGAATGTGAGCAGTAAAGTTTGGTCAGTGCAGATTGATCCGCCGTATGTCGTGTATCGAATGTCGAACTCTGATCAAAAATCAAAGGGATTCTATAAATGTGTAGAATTGATCACATTTATTTGCAATCAGTTTTGGCTAGATTGTGGTGGAAAAGTATATGATGAAGTTTACTCATAAATTTATGATAGACTTTGTAAACATTTGCTTAGCATATATCAAACAGAAGCTAATAGGTGGTAGTCAGAAGCAATGTTTGTATGAGAGTTTCTATTACATGTGGTCTAGCAGAATTGGAAATATCAAAAGGTGAAGGTGGTTTTTCTGCAACCTGCATCTGGACTGGAATGTTAAACCGAAAACATTCATACGGTCTGTGCAGCATTCCTGCAAATCATGGTTTGGGTCAGATCAGTGTCTTCAAAGCTGGTTCTCAGTCTGATCTGATCTCGTGTTCCATAGGTGATTGAAACTGATCAACCCGTGCTTTAAATTCTGTGTCTGTGATCTTCTTTTAAACTTGTAGAGTGGTTTCTAAATGGTAGTAGTCGCCAACCGGCTGTGACCTACATGTGAGAGATTGCCTCCCAATCCGTGCTAAATCATAATTTTTGGTTATCAGTAGCCGAATTATCCAACTTAAAAAAAAAACACTTTGATTATGGCCCCAAACAAAAATAAGCAGAATTGTTGGAACTTACCAGGCGATTAAAACACAACATCCAAGAAGTTTGATAATTTAATTTTTCTAAATCAATTATTCGATTTAAAGTTTTGGCATCTAGGACATAATTGTGGAAAATATACATCATATAATTAATATTATTTAACAGTTTGTATGGAGCAGATTTCAAGTTTGTTACGTTTGGCAACTACAGCTTGTTTTCACATTCCTTAAAGTAGTGAAACTTTTTGGGTATAATGTTTACTACGTGATGGGATCAATCAATGCCAAGCAGAAAATGGGACACTTAATTAATAACCTGTGTGAAGCCTTGTTGGGCCGGTGTAATTGATTGCCTTTTAGGTAGAATTGAGACAATGAGAGCAAATGATTGTACTATGAGTTGGAAAGGATAAAGACAAATTGTATACATCTTTTTTATCGTAATGTTTCAATAGAAAAGTTCTCGCCCACACTTCACGGACGCAGGTTTAAGAATGTGTTTAACGAATCAACATTCTAGCCCCTCCATCGATATCTCGGTATTGGCTGATGTCATCGAGATATAGCTACCTCAGAACCTGGGTTCGGCCTTTCAGTACGGGTTGCATCGCTATTCTATTGAATTTGAAACCTGTCTTTTACTATCTGTGTATCTACCATTTTTGACCACATCTAACAGGACACAAGCCGCATTTCCAGTTTGAATAAAATCTTTGTTTTAAAGCCATCAGTTGTTAAGACCATGAATAATAGATCAAAGAGTGGTCGTAAATGATAGGTCTCACTGTAATGTCAATTCAATGCATGCTAATAAAATATAATTGTGCTATTTAGTAGATCATTTAATAGATAATACAATATGAATTGACAACAATTTTAACTGAGTAATGAGCATTATCAAAATGAATGCGTCCAGATAATTAAATGTCAGTGTAATAAAGGTCATTACCAATAGTAATGGCATCTGACCTTTCATACAGATGTATCTATACTTAACATCATATCCACACACCTGTGAACAACTGAACGAAATGGTGCATTTGGGACTTTCCACATTCTTCCCGGATCTATTGCCATCCAGACCTCCCCAGACAAGAATACATTTTCGTCAATAACTGTATCATTCGGTGGTCAATTAGATAATTGTAATTATTTATTGATAAGGCTTCAGGAAGTTTGCCTCCGTAGACAAAGGAATAGAGATGATAACGCAAAGAACATTGTGGAGAAACAATGTTGAGCGAATTGATGGACTTGTTCAAATAACGAGGAAGGTCGATATCTGCACATGATACATGTACACTTGTGGGCATTTCTTTGCCATGATATCTACTGAATGTAAAATTGATCAGAAAATTATATTATACATCTGTACAGATGTGGAAATGTTGGCTTCATGGTGACGAGTTGCAGCCAAAAAGGTTGTTCCCTGCTTATTGCAATGGTTCGATCCTATCAACCAAGTATTCTTCGCTGCACATGCGTACATTAAAAGTATTTCTTGCTCTGTACTGTCAACCATTTCAGGCAGGATTTTTTTAGTTGTCAAGGTCGCATTCGGGTCAAGGACATATTATGTACGTTTAAACAATCATTTACATTTGGCAAAAACAACACGTTGATTTATTTTCCCACCTTATCCTACTCATCCAGGCACCTGGACTTTTATAATAATCCATAACTTTTTCTACCTTCCACCTTTTTTATGTTGTCAATAAGTGTTAAGTGACATAAACGCGGAAATAAATCAGTTTGATTGAGAACAGGATCCAGTGTAAGTGTAAATATATGTACAGATGTACATATATACGGTTGATGCAAAGGCTATGTTGTGGAAGCTCGGCGAGGAAATGTTCCCTGTACCTAGTTTTTGCCTTGAAACTGTGAAATATCACTTCATCAAAATCCCTTTGAAATATATAAATTCACTTTGCACGGTTTGAGACTAACAGAAATAAATATGTGCAATGCAACAAACACATAATTTGAAGCATATTATTTATTGTGAAACAAAATATATATCGTATCATTCAGTCTATAAATTAACTTAAGCAAGACAAGGTAAATTACTATGAACCTGTAAGGCTGAACTGTACCCGACTTCAATAAATTAATATGCTAATACTACACGTACTCGTTTAAGGAAATTTGCTGCCAATTTAACTCAGAATTATCTTTGTCAATTGTCATTTGCTAATAATTGAGCACCATTTCAACAATTTTATACATATGAACATATATACAAATATCATGTATATTCCACAAATTATCTGTTCGTTTAAATGAACCAGCATTCAATTTATCAGATTTGCAGTATTTCGAAAACTCGTGCCATTTTCTCTTCGTAAACGCATTATTTCATATTCTGTTATTGTCCATGTGATCATCCATCTGTGACATGAGTGTCATTTCGGACATGTCCTCACATCTGTAACCTCTGAAACCATTGTTGCGTTCTTGCTTGTTACTGCAGACTGCCCTGCAGCACCAGCAGCAGGCTTGGTCACTGCAGAATGTGTCTTGCAAGAGTTTTGGAAACTTGGGTTGGAACAAACACAGGATCAGTAACATAAGACAAGAGTTTAGGACTTTGAACATCTTGCAGAAGTTGTCCAGGTAATAGTGAAGATGTCCACAGGATGTGGGTTGATCTGGATGAACCCAGTAAACAATGCCCTGTATGACTGAAGGCATGTAACACACACTGAGTGTGATACATAGTGTCAACATCACTTGTGTCATTTCTGTGTTCTGAGTTCTGTTCATGTTGGCAAGTGCTCTGCGTAGTCTCTTGACAGAATGTAGAATGAGACCCAATCTGGTTCCCACATACACCACACATATCCAGGGTATTAACAGTACCAATACATTGAGAACTCCAAATAGGTATATTTTCTTGTAAAGTGAATTATCTCTAAGACTTTCAGTGTGAATTACCTTTGTATCCAAATGGATGTGGGCAACTTTGATTGAAGAATCAAATGTTAATGGCAGAATAAGGATAAGAGAAAAAGCCAGGACTAGAATTACTTGTTTTCTGGCAAATTCTAGAGTTCCAACAAGTGATGATCTTGATGGTTTGTTCATCACAATGTATCCATTGATGGCTGCACACAATGTCAACCAAATGACACAGGATTCAGCCATTGTCAGAAGTGGACGTGTCACTGATGTTATTTTGTAGCAGGCACTGTGACAGTTACTCAGCAAAGGTATAACATATCCTAATCCTGGTATAACTTTCTCTACAAATATTACCCAAATAACAGCCAAGTCAGCAATGATGACAGCTTGCAAAAGGAAAGTCATTGCAGTATGGTGGTGTTGTTGCCACAATGTCACAAAACAAATTGTGTTTCCAGTAAATCCAGCAATACATAATACTCCCGTGATGAGAAAGTTTAGAATGAACTCAAAGAGAAGACATGCGGAATCGGCCATGTAGTTGTTATTTAAATGCTGTGTGTCCTGTCCAACTTGAGCCACAACTGGCTGCCCGTATGCGAATTGATGGTCACTACTCGCCATGTTTTATGTCAATTCTCGAACAGTAGCCTTAAATGCCTTCGTCGTCGACTTCTCCTGTCGGTCGCTATTTTCCTGTTGCTTAATTTCCTTGCGTGCCTGTACAAATCTTATCACGTTTTGTTCTGTTAGTTCCTTACATGTGTATTGTTAATCATTGTTGATAATTAGCAAATACTCTGCTCCGATATGTTAACATTGTTTTGATGTAAAGTTTTCAAATCAGGTAACTGTGAAGTTATTTTCACCGAAGTTGATGCTACATTATGCTGTGTTGTTTGTCAATTGAATAACAGCTTTAAGGGACTTACCGTATTTATACATATACATCAGTAATGTAATCCTATAAACATCACATGGGAATCAACACGTTGTATTTACAGAGCAATCATCCAGTGTTTACTGTGGCAAAAAGAAATTGAATTTATGTCGATAATTCTCAAAAATATACTCAACCATGCACAGTCGTCAGTGACAATTAATGCTTCGTTGTTTTCCTTGTAAGGAATTGTCGTTTGGATGAATCGGAAATGATGACGCAATTTTCGTTTTCCAATATTTAGTTATACCATCAAAGTCAAGATGTTTTCTCACAACACAGATATCCCAGGTCTAATTAATCTTGGTGCCAAAAATGTTTTGTCAATATTGTATCTTCTTGTCTTATAAATATTTCATCAAGTTACGACGGATCGTGAAGTCACTGGATACAGTTTCACCGTACCTGGAAAAGTCTGCAGTTGTTGCCTATTCGGTGTCTCTGGCTGCTTCCCAGAAAAGCTATATATCATTCGCTGCGGCTTTAAACATTAATGAGAGTTAATCAGCTAATTATATGCGATGTATTATGTATTGCCAAGCACTAATGTAAATGTCATATATCCTCTACAGCATTCCAATAAATCCGAGTCGTTCCATGAAAGGTGAACAAACGTCAGACGTTCAAATGTCAGTCTGCAACAGGATGTTCTGCTGAACCAAACGTTTGATTGTGTTAAAAGATTTTTTGTACAAAATTATTGGAAATGTAAGCACATCTGTTCATAGGGAGTTATGTTGTTTGCTTACTATGCGAGTATAAATAAAGCTTTGTAGTGGTAACACAGGTTTAAATCTGTATCTTTTCCATACATCAAACCAGAAAGAAGCCTCGCAGTTACTAAAGTTCAGGGTAGAGTGATCTATGCAGCGCGGCAACCACTGACATTTCAACAACAAGTAGCTCTTCTTCTGGGCTTCTTCCTATCTCAACTTATACCTAAGTAATGGAACAAGAAAATTAGTGATATGAGTGGGTAGAACGGTGTTTTTTTATCTTGAGAGTTCGCAGTTAGGTGTAACTGTATGTTTCGGTGCAAAAGAATTGTTGAAATTCTGATCGGACAGAATTACGTTCACAGTTATTATGGTGCAATGCTTTATTAGCCTTTTAATAACAAGCATATGATTACGTTCAATAAAATAATCAATTGACTTAATTTTATAGAAGAGATAATTGAATTTACTCACATTTAATGCAGAATACGCAGCATACCAACTTCAGTTTTCTCGTCAGCTAATATTGCAATTGATCACTGAATGCACAAATTTTTCAATTGTGATACAGTTTTTTTTACAGTCCTTTTCAAGCTGTTTCTGTGTTTTTATGCAGAAACATCAGTACATATGAAGTTGTAAAATTGTGTGTATGCAGCCACAGCGCAACATGGAATTGACTCTGAATCCCAAATGTGCGATGTTGCAGTCGTCGTTTCCTGGGATAGTAAAGTCCCAGCGCTGCTGTTACGCTTTCGTAAGATCCTGATGGCACATACAGAGTTATTGTGATGCAGTTTGAGCCCCTGGATGGCTTTACTGGATGCACTTCAGGGTCCCAGTGTTAGCTGTGGGTGCATCTCATCCAGCTTCAGTCCATAATACCTCCTTCCTCCGCCTCCACCCAGTCCAAAACCCAGCTTCACTGGTACAACTGCATTGGAACTACGTAGTAGTATGGTGATAGCTTGCTTTTACTATAACCTTAGTACCACCTGCAGCAAAAGCTCTTTAATATGAATTTATTGACCGCGGTCGGGCTTTGCCGGGAAGATCTGATTAATCCAATTGGCTGCTCTGGTTTAATGCGACCAATTGTAGCAAAGTATTGATCCTATCCGTAAACGTACAACAATCCGTCATTGGTGAACGGTTTGACATAATGATGGGAAAAGTCTACAAAACCAAGTCACAGCGGGCTCCTTCTATAAACACTTTGGCAGGAAGGTTACAATTGGGATTTCCTGGTATATTATTCTCTTCTGGATTTGATTTGTATCCATCTTAACCTGGATATCGATCCTTCACACGATCAGGTTTAGCCCATCCAGGTTATCAACACGTGGGTATTATGATGTGATGATGATGCTACTTGTTACGAACAAGTAACATAATGCAGAATGCTGATACAGTTTTGCCAAATTTCATCTACAAAATACAGAAAGTATAACACAAATGCAAAGTACAGAATGAAAACGTCCCTTTTTGTATCAAAACAGTAAATTATGATGCCGAAGTTGTAAATGGTAGCAGCATTTCCTGTGTTGAAGGTACTTTGTGAGATACTCGAACGTGCTTGATCAATACCGAAGACCATAAATATGATGGTGACTATTTCCATAAGCTGAAACATAATAACCTTATCTTTAACTGAGTCTCAATTTACAACAATAATTGTTACCATTACGCAACAAGAGAGTGCAGCTTTTAATGGGGGACCTTTGTCTTTCCCACACCATTGCTTTTATAATAAAATTATTATTTGCTACGATGCAAATCAGAGTTGACATGTCTTGTTATCAATACCTCGATATCTTGTATTAAATTAAAATTGAAATATTATTTGCAGCCAAAATCCCCCTTCTGCACCAATTTTATGATATTGCCAGTTGGATACTGGTTTTCAAACGAACGAAACCCTTGCTAGTTTTATCTCAAGACAAGGTCAATTTGAAAATCATGAAAAATACAAACCAATGCATGCATCACAGTTGAAACAGTTTACACAAGAACCATTCTGGTCCAGTGGCTCTTCGTTATCAATATTGCACATGCTGAATTACACTGTCAAATGGCACAGTCCATGTCAGGCAGCGAGACCCCCACGTTTAACCGGCCATCTGTCTCCATGATAAACCCGACTCTGTGGCTGAGAGTGGCAGCGTCCATCTGCGTGAATACGATGCTAATCATATTAATAACTGGATACACATGAGTGACACTAAATGTAATGTAATGTAAGCAGCATAAGAGGCCATCATCTTTCTTGGCAGTGGAGACAAACACCTGCCGAGCAATTGCGATTCGCGCTCTCAATGGTGCATCATCAGTTTTACTATGTAAGGAACAGGGGCACAGAAAAAAGTGGAGAATCCGCAAGAATTTAATTTTTTAAAATTCAGATTTTAATTTGAAAATAAAACGGCCATGCCCATCTTCTGGTGATATTTTGTAATTATGGTCTTAGAAATTCACGAAGGGACATAGTGTTCGTAGTGTTGCATATAGGTTTATGGTCGTAGTGAATAGACGGCAATAAATGGAAGAAGGCAAGCAGCATTTCGAATTTTTAGGACAAATTATAGCTGATCTGTACAAAGGGTATGTCTTTAATAAAGGTAAAACTAATTAAATGAGAGGAGAGTAGGACAAATGAGTTTCATTTATCTTTGCCAAGCAAATATTTTACGTTTATAAATTATTCACAAAAGGTAACATGTACTTGGAGTATCATCCCAATTTTTGTAATGATACCCTTGTTTGTATAATTGTACAGCGGAGGTGCATGTTATGAGCTCGCGTGTGTACTTTGCAAATTATACTATTGTCCTCAGATTATAATGTTCCACCTGGAATCACTCTCTGATAGAGACAACAGCACACGCATCTCCATGTAAGTGTATCGCATTTGAAAGTGAAGGAAATTTTTAGTACCGTAATTTGTGGTGTAATATTCCGAATACATGATACCAAAGCTTTCGCCACCGAAAGAGTCCAGTTGTAAATTTGTTTTAGCCTTTCAACCGACATTACACAAAAAGATGTCAAAAAGGACTGTCTTTGAAAGTTTCGTATATTCTGATGGGTTTTTTTTAATTGTAAATCATCACAGGTTAAGCCAAGAAAGGAATGTGCGTTCACCAGAGTATGCACATTAATTACGACATAAAAAGTAGATGTAGAACTTGAGGAGTCAGTTACCTGACGGATTGGTGTCAGTTTTTTCCCACAGGGATCCGTTTCTTTAAGGCACTTTCAATTGGTTGTAGTCGATTGCCTTTTTTGGTCAAAATCAATTTCACGAACTTTTAAATTGGGAAATACAACCCGTGCGTACACAAACACATGCTGTTGCTAGGAGCAGGAAAGACATAAACTTTGCCAATTATAAATTCACTCAATAAAAATACTTTACTTTTATCGTAATTTTTGCCTCCATATCAGGTGTGGCGTCAGTGTAAAATCTCAGCAGGTGAAATAACATCACAGTTTAATTTCAAGTAAAAAATAAATTCTTTTCACGCGCGTAGTGCTTATGTTAAAATTCTGTCTGCCAATATTTTCAAGTTTCAAGTGATCTTACCTTAAGCGTAAATTTACCAAAATGCCATATGCTTTGAATTGCTTTGAGAGTAATGTAAAATTACGTACGGTGGGAGATGAAAAAGAAAAATTAAATTCTGTAGGAAAGGCGATACCAGACTTTAACTACCATTGATGCACATGTAGTAATGGAGTTAGTTTGAAGAGTTGGTACAACATTTGATTCTGAGTATTTAAAATGACAAATTTTGAACTTTGTCGATTACACCAAATGTACGTAAGTAAGTAGTAGAGTTACGATTACGCTGAGAATATAAAGAACTTCACAATTAATAGATTAAAATTTGCAAAGTCTGATAAATCAATAAAACCAATGATATTTACGACAATACGTTATTAATTCTACACGTAACAGTTCTGAACAATGTAAGCGACGGGTGAATGAAATATTTTCGTTCTATTTCAGTAAGACCATAAAATTAATTGCCAGCTCTCACGCAATGCTGTAATTAGATTACGATCTTTCATGATAATCGACCATTCTTACCTATGTCAAAAAGTTTCAAGCTAGCTTACAATTTTCTGGCAGGCTAAGTAAAAGAGGTATTTTGAAGTTTAACAAATTTTTATGTTGTGTGATAATATTGTTATGTGGGTGAAAATATGTATGCTGTTGTTTTAAGTTTGTAGGATATAAATTTATGTTAACAAGAAATAGGACCAAAAGCTACACAACATTGATTGATGGTTATCGGTTCCACGAATTCTTTTTGTACGTTTCCAATTCGTATGCCTGGGAAAAGTAGCCGATACAATTAGTTGTCCATGTTGTTAGAATGACAGGAATTAAGAATATTTCGCCCGAGAATATTGGTTGATCCCTCTTGAACTGGGCATGGAGTTGACGGTCTGACATGCATGCATGCTGTCCTAACAGAAGCAATTTTTCTGAGTAACTTGCAGTATGTTGCCTCTGGTGAGATTGACTAGAAAAAATGGTGAAGAAGTTAATTTTGTAATCGTTGCATTTGCCAGGCAGAAATACTCAGAAGGATAATTGCTTTGAAGTTTTTAAAGTATATTGCCGTATGGTCAAAGCTTCTATCGGTGACCCTGCTATTAATGTCCGTTTGAGAAAAGAAAATACATATGGTAACAACAAATGTTTTCACATATCACTCCATGGTGCAAAAGACCCTCAACTAAAACAACGTGTACACACAACTCACGTTGTTATACTGATTGTAAGGAACCAGTTAAACAGCCCTTTCCTTTGAATTTGGATTCTATTGAAATTACTTTTTTTGCTGTATATTATTATCTGAAAAGCCACGGTGAATTAGCTTCCCTGTCTGTTTGTTTCTGACTAATACACAGGATGCATCAGCTGTCTAACGCTACGTGAAGTTTTCCAGATTCGCTCGGTGGTGCGCAGGTCAGCGCGTTGGGCACATCCTGTCTGAACTCTGAGATGATATTGGCGGAACCTCTTTCCTCCTGATTGATATTGGTGGTAACCCCTGCTGCCACTGGCGAATGGATTTGGTGGAACCAGCCACAAAGTTTCACAGGTTGTTTCTCACCTGGTAAAGAGCTGGACTTGATTGAATCAAAAGTCTTGTGTTCTGCAGACACATTATGCCATAAACCAGAAAATTAGAAATCGGCCAAGAACTTGATTTTTCCATGATTGCGGCAAGGCGAGATGGTAGCAATCTCAAGGTATTAGGAATGAAAAAAAAAATTCTTTTCCATGTCTGAATGTTTCCGCATCTGTAAGTGACTTTGCAATAAAGCGTGTTTTAATCGTTAGAATACAAATAAACAAAAAAAAGGAGAATAAGTTTATCTCTATGGCGCGGAATATAAATTGTGTCAGTTAACAGTGTTAACTAGCATTTGATTCCCAATTTTAAAGAACTCCATTTTTTTGGAACATTTCGCAATTTCAATAATGTGTTTCCTTTGCCAAAAAGTAGAAGAATAAAAAACAGTATCCGAGATACAAAATAGGAAGACCCCGACGTTAGCAGCAAGTGTATTTTATGGACAATGTGACAGGTTTTCATTTGGCAAATCAGAATGTTGAAGAGTTGCGCAAATATTGTCGATCGACAATTCATTACGGAGCTTTGTTAACGTAGCGGACACGAAGTCGTGTATCACTCGTGACAGTTGAGTCAACATAATTGCGGTCGCTCGTAATCAGGTGCCATCTGGTCGGGCGTTTCACTGTGCACATAAGCTGTTCGGTTGCTGTGTTTATAATTTCCCATTGTAAGAAGAAGACATTTGCTGAATTTAGACAGTGTAAAATAAAAAGAAGAGGCAGTTGTTGCTGAAAGTGTCCAATTTGTAACAAAGAAAATCGTCTAAGAGCAAAGGTGACGTCTCGTTGGAATTTTGGTAAGAAAATAAATTTCTCACATGATGTGAAGAAATTTTAATGAAGCCAAACAGTTTTAAGGTCCAAACAAGAGAGTAACAGAAAGGCAAATTGTATCATCAGTTCCAAGGCTGTTTGCTCATGTTTTGTTTGAAATCATTTTCCACAACTCATTATTTACCATTCTCTCATTTATTGTCATGTATTTGACAGATAGAGGCACTAATTTAAAGAAAAGTAGGTCAGCTTTAAAATGCATCAAAAGCGATTACCACGTTCCGGAATGAAAACGATCGTTGAAATATTGTGGTTGAAACCATGCGGTCCCTTTTCAGCCATTTAGTACAATAATGGCCAATGACACTATCACTGCAGCATCATGATAAAGCATAAAAAGATAATTCCCGAAAGCCACTCAAAGACTTTTGTCACATTAATGGTTTGTGAATGTGGCATTCAACACTCCCTACAGTGGATTCTTCAGCCTAATTCCATAGTGTCATGCAAAGCGATACTTAAGTAAAGCTAAAATACCCAAGTTTCGTGCCGTTTCCCCTAATTTGTCAGAAATACAGAAACTATAAGTCACTCTAAAGTCATTTTAGGACAATTTATTTACGGTATAGTTTCTCGTGTATCATGCTTTACAAACTTAAACTGTCAGTGTGGTTTCTAAAATCCATTTACAAAAGTGTAGAAATACATGTGTTGTCATAAAGTATTTGTTTCACCCTTGCACTTAAGTTCTTTATTGGTTTGAAACATGCATAACGTAAAGCTACGATGTCTTACAAATACTGAATGAAGTTCATTGATCAATAACATAGTCAGGTGGGTACTGGTGATACTGATGGTGATTGTCTGAAGGGGTAGCATTTGTAATACAATGTTCTGTGCTGTAGACTCTCAAATATTGAAGATGGTCAGTGGTGGAGCATCACAACTTGAGTTCTAATCATAGATATTTTCGGCGGATTTCTTTTTGAAACTTTTACCTTTGTTTCGTAGTGGGGTGTAGGAGAGTTAGTTGTTTTATTGTTGTTTTCTTCCCGATCCTTTGAATTTTGCATCTTGACTAAAGAGCAGTTGCGGATCGTTATCCCTGATATTCAGCAGTTTCAATCAAGATCACGAACCTGTAAATCAGCTTTTAGGAAGCGCGGCGAACTTTAAGCTCACTTCCCATGGATTTCCATTAGAAATTCAGTCTGCACGATGGCGGGTAATAATGTTCGTATTTATTTTGCCAGTAAGAGCCACTTAAGAGCTCCGTGTTAGAATTACCAAACATCAGCAGAAGAAGAGATAAACCCACCGAGCACTAAAGAAGATTCACAGAGAAGCCTCTCACTAGAGCTCACGCCGATAGTCGGATCTCATATGTACCAATAATTCCAAAGTTGAACACTGACATATTCTGTACTGTTTTGTGTCTGTTTGACCTACAGAACCAATCTTGTTAAGCTATGAATGTAGTGGTTAGTTGACTCTGTATCGTCGTTTGAAAATAACGAGGAGCACTAGAAGCAGTGATTTTGTTTGTCGTCATTGTCAGTGATCACCGGGACTTCATGTTTCGCTCACATTTGCATCTGAATCGCATCAGGAAGCTTTCCTGATATTTTCTTCATTTCAAAGTCATATTTGTGTTTCTTTTGTATCCAAGCCCAGGACCGTAATGTGCGCAAAACTTGCTATTGACAGGGATTTCACACCGTGTGTACTTGTACTTTGGAAACGATTCAGCGAAACGGTAAACTTTCGGTTGTTACGATTCTAATGATCGGTTTCCATTTGTTTCCACAGTTCCGAACCCTGACCTTTACCTGTTGATTGGTCTGTGAGGAAAACGGTGGAATTAGTTAGAAGCTCCAGTCGCCTACAAAAAGCAGATTCCACAGGCTGGTTGTGAGTCGGTGTTCTTGTGGGAGGCTCGAGCTCTGGGAAGTTGGGTCTGGTAGAAGTTCGAGGGTACTTGGCATCTGTGAAAATGTTAACTGGTTAATCATATGATGTAAAAAAAAAATCCCTCATTAACGTCTGGTGTTTGTAGATATTTATAGAATCGGCAGATGAACATCAGAGAATGATGTGGAGAATTGTTTCTTCATGGCCACCTGATCCATATACCTGTTCACCAACAGCACCATGCCTCCTGTTCGAAAATTTCTTATTACGTACATGTATTTAAGAAATAATTTCTGTGGAAATACTTGTGCGAGATGTATATTTTAATTAACTTGTTAACTAATAATGATGTTTGATTTATCAGAGCTTGTATTTTTAATTCGTTATCTATCTTCCAGCGTTATGACCAAAACGAAAAGGACGAAGACATTGTGAGCTTAGTAGTATGATCAGGCCTCGACCTTAACCAAATTTTCGTTATATTATTCGACCACAAACCTAAATTCTGGCAACCACTTTCTTTACACCAGTTTTTCAGGAAACGAATTACAATACTATCATCTACCTAATGTACCATTATTTTATTTCGTCTCGACCATTTAATTAGACGTTTGCACTGAACCAGGCATGTCTGTTTACCCTGCAGTTGAGGAAAAAAGTACCCTTTTTATAGTTTTAAACCCAATGTTTTGGAAATTGATTGAGCTGTAAAAAAGTAAACGGTGCCTGGATTTCAGCGATAGGACAATTACATGAACTGGTTGTCGTTTCTATCTCCTGAATGTCACTATGCACCAAAAGGGCAAATGTACTTTCACCATGCATGCCCATGACGAATACTTATTTGTGTTGTTATAATAGACATAAAAATCGAAATTGAAATTTTATTACAATTTAAATATTAGTTTACCCCCGTAACTTCCTATCGTGATATTAATGTGACATGTAATAGGCTATCGTGCGTCGTTATATCTTTCATAATATAATTAAACATGATTTTGAAGCGATAACCCCGTAATTTGCAGTGCACGGAACTTGCGCCTTATTGGAAACAGGTGTAACGTTTTTAAATTGTTCTTTTTCCGTGCAATTTTCAACTGATGTTTGGTGTCACCAAAGCAGAAAAATCTAAATACAGAACGTTTCCAACTTATAATGGAATCACGTGCAGTTGTAACATTAGCAGACCAGGAAAGTCACAATAACGTTGTCCTGTTCTAGAAGCTTCAGGCTGGTGTGCTTGTTTTTAAACAATATTTGAGTTATTCCGTTTTCAGGAATTAAAGTGTCATAAGTTTAGATGTATATCTCAAACAAGTTTTACACAATCACAGTTCTCATCCTCAAAAACTGAACAACTCAAATATTTGTTAAAGGATCCATTCAGAAGCTTCTAGATATAAAAGGGACAAGCCGATTGTTTCGAATATCGGTAAACTTAACTGTTACAGAAGATACTACGGATTAATGTTATTTAAACTACATAAGGTCGCCAACTACTGCAGGAATCACAAGAAAGTAGAAACGTTAAGGTATTCAGGATTAATCTTGTTTGAAGTAATAATAGTCGAGAAGACTTACTATTTGTTGAAACTTGGGGGTTTGTTGCTCATGGAATCAAGATTTGCGTAACTGAAAGACTACACGGAAAAACACGATTTTGTAGCAATTCCGAGACAGCCGTAGTTTTATGAGGCCACTCTACTACAGAACACACGTCAGATCCTAATCTTCGGATGAAAAAAATTAGAAAATCACCTTTTGATATTTGCAATGTCTGAACAACACAGATAAACTGATTCTTCAAGATAAGCTCGGGGAGTTGTCATGAGTCGTGTCTCAAAAGGTGCTGTGTGTTTTGCACTGATAAGAACAATTCATTGCATCAGGCGGTAAAGTATTGGGTAGGTTCTGATTGATGAGCATTTACTTTTCTACAAATGATGATATATTTCAGTAAAAGAATTTCAACTCTTTTTCTCAAGATTTTAAAGATATCTTAACAGAACCAACTTTACATACAGATAAACTGTAAATATCTTAACAGAACCAACTTTACATACAGATAAACTGTTTGACAATGTACCATTCCAAGATGGTGTATTTGATTGGAAATATTACTACAATCCAGGAAAATAAGTGTAATGATTTAAAATGATGGTGTGCTAAACTCATTTACAAGTTTACGCAGAAGATAGTCCGCTGCAATGGTCATTTTCTTCAATAGGTTTGGAAGTATTACCTGGGAAACCTCTTGGTTTCTGTGCACTTAGAACAAACTCTGTTTCCACCAAACAGCTTTACGCAATATTTTTGCCACTTATCATTTATTGACAACACAGAAATAAGGTGGTTCGTAGTTGGCAGAAAAAAGTGGTGGATTATTATAGGTAAAAGGCAGGTGCCTGGACGAGGGTGATGTTGGTTTGTTGTCACACATCTGCCAATAGTAATATCACTCAAAGCTGTATGTACACTATTTGAAAAGCTAAACATCTGGAAAGTTTCGTAACATCTGCACTAAATGTATGTGTGTCAGATCCGGGACTTTTGAATAATGTCCTTCACGTCGGAAACTAATTGTGTACACTGTACTCGTTTGGCACATGTGCAGTGAGTCTACACAATCTTCCCTTGTCTTTCGTCCGTCGGTATCGTCGTTGTTGGTGTCTGTCTGTGCGCAGGTCAAACTGACCTATTTTTCCAGAAAATGAACGGTAACACCGATGATGGTATTGGCAACTTTAATTTTGTCCAAGCAAAATTTAATTGCGTAAATCATGAAACAGATGATACTGAAGCATTTCCCTTACCCAAAAATGTCAGGCATGAACGGGCAGTGGCTTGTTTTATGAGACTTTCTTATATTAACTTTTTGAGAAATGTTAATGCAGTCTTCCGGGAATTTTGGAAAAAAAACGTTCTTGTAAACAATGATTCTAAAATGATTTTTGAAAGTTACAACATGTCTGTTAGTTACGTTACAAAAACAACCTAAACGTTGACAGGGCCGAGACGCATAAACAAGACGTTTTACCCGACGCGGAAGCATTGTTATCATAAGGGAACAATACATCAAACCACTTCTGACTCACCAAGGGGCAATTTGTGTCAGAAATTAAGCCACTCCAGTAGATGATAATGTTGTTGCGAACATCTACAAGAGACTGTCCTGTGATGGATTGACCTCAGTGGTGTGTTCTGTATGTGTCGATAGTACATCTTGAATCGTTGTTGCGATTAATTGAAGAAAAGTTTGAGAAAGTTCAAATTAAGGTTTAAAAAAAAGTTAAATGAGTCTAAAGACATAATATACTTGAAAGAAAGCGGTTTTAAAGTCAGTTTTATTTTTGAGTTGAATATGACCTCTACGTATCTTTACTTAACGTCAAGTTTCTTTTAAAGATGAAGGAAACTTTTTTCATACCCCCAAATGAAACAGGCAAACTGGTGGCTCAGTATTGGTCACAAGAAATTTATTGGGGATGGCAATTTTTGATTTTGTACATGTCAATCTTTTGACAACAATTCAGTTGAGACCATTGGGACAACATGGATTTTAATTAGTCACAATGAAAGTGTCACATTCACTTTCACTGTGTGACCAGTCAGCTGGAGCCTGTTCAAATTACATGACTATATCTATTCTTTCATCTTTAAAGCGAGAAGTACAGTGCACAGGGACAGGCGCACTTTAGCGGATAAAGTACCTGGCATAATTACGTAATGATTTATTATGTTGAGGTGTGGTGTTTTACTCAGATCAATAACCTTGTGTGATTTGCTCCTGATAATCCAGCCTTCTATCGGTAATCCGGCGCGAACCTTCCGTCCAATAAGAAGACGGTAAGAGAATGACGCACACAGGTGAGAACATTCTGATCCATGGGGAATGTCCCGCGGGCAAACTACTGGCACTTGTGATAGGTACACAGCCGAAAGCGTTGAATCTCGAGAAATCCAGGGTAGAAGCCTAATGAAACATCGTATATTTATGTTGGTGCACGGACAGACCACCAGACCATTAACCGAACGTCAAGATCATTAAGCCGGGCCCGTAGGGAACAGAGAAAGGGGGGGGGGGGGGGGGGGGGGGGGGGGGGGGGGGGGGGGGGGGGGGGGG
>JBCAUI010510149.1:0-18686 GCA_038406195.1 Haplosyllis anthogorgicola | reverse complement strand
TTAAGCCGGGCCCGTAGGGACCCGCCCCCCCCCCCCTATCGGACATGAAACATACCCCCCTACCCCATCTGACATGAAACATACCCCCCTACCCCATCGGACATGAAACATACCCCCCCTCCCACAAACAAACGGAAAAAATAACTGACGATAGGGCCAGGCTATCTGATGTGTGCATCGTCTCGTTTGTCATTTGGAGTCATAGTTTGGTAGATTTCTTGTTGCCTTGAAGGGATTGTGTAAAGTTCTAGATTTCATCTGTCCGCTTAAGGTACTAGTACAACATTGATAAAGAATCCAAGAGGCGAATGGATGGAACATGTGTAACTATCTCACATCAGTGAAGTGGAAGTAGACTGATTTCGATTATTGCAAACACGGTCCATTCCTTGCGTTTGCTACATGGGGAGAAGAAATATGACTTAAAAGTTTTCGCCAAGCCCCAATTATCCTTTTACAATTTAGCTTTTGTGAGTCACTGGTACTCATGTTTTGATTTTGGTTAAGTATTCGTGCCGTGACGATCTTGGCCAGACAGACTACGTGCTCGTTAGACAAAAATAGAGGTTTCTGCGCAAGAAAAACAAAGTAGATGGATTTTGAAAGAAAATGGCAGAAACTTATGCATCGTCCCATAGTCTTTTATCATACGATATTTTTATAATAAAGTTGTTGGAACTGACAAATAATAAATTATTAGAACGTTACAAAATGAAAGGTTGGCTGACCCTGCGACCGTCAGTGCGTATCGAGTGCGATTCCACTGATAAGGATTGTTGTTCTACGTCCCATTACTGTATCGATCCCCACCGCATAGTACTCCGCTCCACACTCCCTGTAGTAGATGCGTAAAAGATACAATGCTTCACAGTGCGAAAATCAATCCCCATGCTAAACAGTGCCAAAGTACACACAATGGAATGAACGACTTTTAAGTTATAACAATCGGATAACATTATACGTTCATCAATTCAGTACTGTGCACAATTGGAGTTCCCTGGATGGAACAGATCCAGATTTTGTTTTTTGTAAACATTGCAGTTGAAAAAAGAGAACGCTATTATGAAAATGTCAGGGGTTTCCAATATTATGTATATTTTCATCGCATGAACTTTACCTGTAGTGTATATCGTGTAAGAAGATGATGAAGGTGAAGCAGGGATGTTGAGTTTCGTTACTGTTCCATAGAACTGAATGACCTTTTCTTAAATGCTTCAGGTTCAGCTGATTAAACAATAATCATTGGTAAGAACTGTCTATGTTTTGTTCGAAGCCCCTCAGTGCCATAGAAATAGTCCTTACCAAGAAAAAAATGATTGGCATCAACTCTTTTCCTTGACAAGCCTAAGTTGAAGTGTTCAGGTGGGGTTAGGACGCGATGACACTGAAACCGCAAAACAGGACGATTCTTTCCCAAAATGATTAAACTCTTAACATAAAAGAGCGACGGAAATTCTGTGTTATCAGAACAAATAACGTTCTGTCCGTGTTCTTTACACAACTGGAAAACAGGGATGAGGCGACAACTGTCCGGCATCGAAGCAACAGTTCTTGTATGCTTCGCAGTGTCGACAATTACTTGCAGCATGTGGACATGTTCTTTGTACTTTAGGAAAGTAACAATGTAGATTTAGATCGCAAGATAATTAAAAATTTAAAAAAGCATTAGCAAAGTCAATAGACATTCATAGCAGTCACAACGTAGCGTGCTTTCATGTGGCCGGTTTTGCTGAATTGTAAAGATGATAAATTGAAGGGAGTGAGTGTCCCGGACAGTCGTTGCTGATTCTTCGCATGATTCTCCTCAATCAGGAGCCACAGCTGTCAGCGGCAGTTTTTATTCTTATTTGTGCATTTACAAATGACATCTAAATGCATCATGCAAAGTGACCACAGGGAACCGAGCAACAATGAGCTGAATCCATGAAGACCAGAATGTAAAGATTTGCATACAGTATTTCTGTTATGTTACAATTTCCCGTATGATTCTGTAATATGTTAATATACCAATGTATCTTTGCCGTAATATTTTAAGATTACAGACAATGAAAATTAATTTAAAACAAAACAACAAGTAAATAGTTTGCTGATAATTAATCCTACAACAGAAAGACTGGTTTGCTTGAAACATTTCGCCTTTGTAAATGATGAGGTAAAAATCTAAAGGAAAATTTGAAGTTTTACTGTAACTGTTTTGTTTAAATTCACTTCTCCGCGAAGATTTAAAAGTCGTTTGGATGCCAAATGATCTACTACAATTAATGAAATGGCCATTTAATTGCGAATATGGTAACCTTACATTTAGCAAACATTACAAAAACATAACAAAGGGGACTTATTCACAAGCAGAGCAAACAAGGTATCATGGATTACAGTATTTAACATAGGAAATGACACACTATTTAATATTCAATATCACAAACAAGGGACACAGCATTGACTTTTATTGGCAACCCAACAGTTCGTAATACAATGGGCAATTAACTGTTCTGTAATTTTGTGGATTTTGATATTCGCATATAATGGTCGGAAGCTGGCATTTAACTAAATACAAACATCAACTATTTATGGTGAAATAATGCAAAAAAGTACAGCTTTATTTTGTGAAAGTAATAGACATTTAATCCATACGCCAGTGATGTCTGTCAATAATTTAATGACGAAAATAGACATTTCCATAAAATGTTTCAAAGCTCGTGTTATTGTGTATGACACCTCGTTATGGTCCTGATTTCTAATAGGGCAATTTGAAAGATCCACATGCCATCATGATATCAGTGATATGGTTGGACAATAACTAGAAATGTTGAACCAATCACATTTAAGCATGCAGACAGGATATATGGTATTAAGATCTTCAGAGATTGGAAGAGAAACTAGAAGTTTGCATTAAAGGGACCATTATGATGTTATAAAGAAATATATAATGGCTTTATTAATAATGCATAAGACAGCTCCATCATTGTCGGGGCATGTGCAGGGACTAATGGTAATGCATCCTTATATTAAATCAAGATTTGGGATAACAGAAACACACATGTGGGTACATGCATGCAGGGAACGAAATCAGTAAAAGACCAGCACTGCTCAGGTGCACAGTGAATTGTTTTTGTTTTAAGACAAATTTATTGGTCTTTCTAAAAAAACATAAGAGAAAAATAAAAAAGTAAAGTTTTAAACTGTTACATGACTATCCGCCAGTGACTTTGATTTAAAATGAGGAATGAAAGCCAGGGTATATTTGGCCAACCGGTGATGGCTGAGGTTGGTCAGGACACACAACAGTTCTCTGATTCGACGTGTCTTCTCTTTGAGTTCATCCTCAACTTTCTCATCACAGGACTCTTGTGTATTGTTGGATTTATTGGAAACACGATCTGTTTTACAACATTATGGCAGCAACACTACCACACAGCAATGACTTTCTTCCTGCAATCTATCATTATTGCAGATTTTGCTGTGGTATGGATGATATTTGTGGAGAAAGTTATACCAGGATTGGGATACATTATACCACTCTTGAGTAACTGTCACAGTGTCTGCTACAAAATAACATCAGTGACACATCCACTCCTGACAATGGCTGAATCCTGTGTCATTTGGTTGACATTGTGTGCAGCCATCAACAGATATATTGTGATGAACAAACCATCAAGATCATCACTTGTAGGAACTCTGGGATTTGCCAGGAAACAAGTCATTCTGGTCCTGGCTTGTTCTCTTATCCTTATTCTGCCATTAACATTTGATTCTTCAATCAAAGTTGCCCACATCCATTTGGATACAAAGCTGACTTATACTGAAAGGCTGAGAGAAAATTTATTTTACAAAAGGATATACTGTTTTGGAGTTCTCAATGTATTGGTACTGTTAATACCCTGGATATGTGTGGTGTATGTGGGAACCAGATTGGGTCTCATTCTACATTCTGTCAAGAGACTACGCAGAGCACTTGCCAACATGAACAGAACTCAGAACACAGAAATGACACAAGTGATGTTGACACTATGTATCACACTCAGTGTGTGTTACATGCCTTCAGTCATACAGGGCATTGTTTACTGGGTTCATCCAGATCAACCCACATCCTGTGGACATCTTCACTATTACCTGGACAACTTCTGCAAGATGTTCAAAGTCTTAAACTCTTGTCTTATGTTACTGATCCTGTGTTTGTTCCAACCCAAGTTTCCAAAACTGTTGGAGGACACATTTTGCAGTAATCGACAGTGCTGCAAATCCAGCCACGGAAGAAAATCAGAAAGATTTAAAGACTACAAGTGTGAGGACATGACCGAGATGACATTGATGTCTCTTATTAAGCACTGAAGAACGGGGTTTTTTTGCATTGTAATTCTAAGTTGCTAGCAAGACGAAACCAAATGCTTGATGATTTTGTGTTTGTAAGAATGGCATCTGTATCATTTGTATTATAAATTAATGTAATTTAATCAATGTAAAAATATCAATAAAGTACTTTATTATTAGATACGTTATTTATTCTCAGTGATTTTGGGAATGGCTAAATTATTGCAGCTATGAAAATTTGGAGCAAGGCTTATCAAAAGTTAAAAGATAAAATATGTTGCAAGATGATCAGGATATCGGAATCAAGGGATACAGATGGTGTTGTGTCTTACTTGATTTGGTTTTGGCCCTGCATTCTGTTTGCTATGGAGGAAGAAACTGTCCCTTTAAATAATGATGATGTAGCCTCACTGGTATAATTTCTAATCACGTCCGTGCTCCACTGAAGTTTTTCCGACCGCAAAATGCTAATCCTTGAGAATCCAGGTTACAAACCTCGGCGCTCCATTGTCAAGTGTGTGTTGACACGACGCACTGTAATACACTGAGTTTGTCAAACAGCTTTGATTTTATGACCACAAAATTCAATTACCCTTTATCAGTTTCCTCAAACACTGGAGTGCGTACCTGGATCAAGTTTGAATAATTGCTCTTGTACTTTTATCGAGCGTTGTTGACAACCTGTAATTAGTGAAGGAGAACGGTTTCTTTGGCAACCGACTTTCCTAAGTTCTCCTTGATTACTTGTTGAAGTAGTAGTTTCGTTTTAAAAAGGTAAATTTAAGGAGTACCCCATGGATCCGGAATCTTCTACTTCCCTTTTCTGATGACAATCACCCGATGAGAGGCTTTATGTGAACGCTCTGAAAATAAAAGAAAAGAAATAATTTATAGTAGAACTGGTCATTGACGAGTACGCCTAAATCAAATTGCGTACTTTGAGATAAATAGTTAAGACGGACTTCATTGAAATCAACCTTTTACCTCGACGCACGCACGCACACGCACGCACAGATGGATTTGTGTCGTATTGTTTGAAATAAACATCCTAAAAATGAATCAGTGATACGGAAAAGTTTAACTTGCCTAATTGAGTTGAGTACAAAAGAATTGGTTTGAATGGTAAAGAAGAAAGGCAGAAAACATCTAATTAAAGTACTCTGCGGCTTTGTGTGTGATTGCAGGGCGCAGGAATACAGTCATGTTCATATTGATTGGCCTTATCACGGGCTGCGCAAGGTATCATTTAAAAATCCCATTGTGAATCGTCAGCAATGCAATGATAATGACAGTGACATGCAACATTATGTTTAATTGCTGAAAGTGAAATTGTTGAAATTTACTTAAATTTCAGCTGTGCGGATAAAAAGTAAAAATAAAGAATTTCGTATTAATATCGGTTAATGGGTTTTTTTTCAAATTAAGTTAGAGGTTGCAAAGACAACGATAAGGCGAACACTGCATTTTAAAAGAAAAGATACGTTTTCATTAAGCTCTCAGAGTGCCCAAATATCGGTGAATGAAGGTTTTATTTTATGATTGACCTTTTTGTGTGTTTACTTCGGCATAAAATGACCAAACCACAATTACCAGCGTTGTCGATGTGTAAAAAAATCCCATTCTGTTGTAGATGAAATTACTATCGCATGGTGAACGCATTCTTACCCCCAGTTTCGGTTATACATTTATTTAAAGAAAAACATTGTTTCAAGATTGCAATTTCTTAAATGTGTACTGTTGTAATTCCATCAAATTGCCAAAACAGTAACAAATGAAGGCTTCTAAATTGAGAACAGGATTAGGCTTACCTGATCAAGATAAAAGTAAAATGCATAATGGCACAGTGCCTTAAAATCGTTGCATATTAAAGTACTTCGCTCAAAGGGATCTTTATTTTGAGTTTATGTATTTTTGTTAAAAGTTTACATATCGTTTGATGGTCTGTGGCACATCCAGGATTATTGAGTACAACAGCACAGATTGATTGATGTTCAAAACTGTTCAATAATTTGATTGACGTTTGTACAGATATTGATACATGATTTTTTTTTTAATATCTGAAACGTGTCAATCACGCGAACTTGTCATTGCGCTCTTAGCTATCCTTTGAACCCAGTAATTATGTATCTTAAACAAATTTTCTTTCTTTATTTGTGCTGAGCCCCAGGCTCCGACCAATCAAAATGATCAATAGTGTAACTAGTTGTAAACTCGATGTTAAAGGCTTCAAAGAAAGCTAAACGTGATCGAAAATCCCTCAGCTTGAGAACCTATCACCCGCTAGTTATTGTGTTTTATAAGGGAGATAAAGTTATGTTTTGATAGAAAGTTGTTCTTTAACGCGTAGGCAGTACAGTTGTTAAGTTAGTAGATGGACATCAGTGTCAGCTTTAAGAAAGCGAATTTAATGATCTAAGCGCTTTTATGGATCCATCGATACAAACTTGTCATCACAATTGCAACTAGACTAGAACGGCGGTGCCTGGAGACTCTAAACCGGTTCCATTACAGCACCTAACTTTTTGTCGGTACAGGGGTGTTACGAGGCAGCCATATTCACACATATTTTTTCAAGCAGCAACGAGCTCCTACTTGTCATATCCCGAGTTGTATTGAAAACATAGGTACCATGTTACACAATTAGATTTCTTCTGATGCTACTTAAGTTCTAATTATTTTAATTGTTATATATTTTCAGATGTGATGTATGGATCAGTCGTGACGATGAAACAGTACCGCACAGGCGGCGCGTATCTACATTCTCACTGGCATCTCTATCCCGAGGGAGTCGGCGCAAAACAACAACAGGTACAGTTGTTCATTCGTATTAATTTACCGTATTTACCCGAATTGAGGCACCCAGTGCCAAGACCTTATTTGGATGGGGTGCCTCTTTTAAAAATCAAAATACCAGAATATAATTGCTTCAGAACTTGAAATTTACACTAAAACTTGACATGTATTCAAATGACTAACCTTTAAAAGGAGTTAACTTATGTGATACTGACAAAGAGCTTCCATAAAAATAGTCCGTATCCAGACACTCAAGTAATTGGATTATGTATTTTGTCTCAAAAAAGAGGGCGTGGCTCAATTAGAGAGGATGCGCCAATTCGGGTAAATATGGTATTAAGAAGACATTCAACATTTATTACACCATACTACATGTACATGCACAAAGGCACACATATGCACACAAACAGAAACTTTTTATCCTTTATCCTGACAGTTTTGTACAATTAAGCAGAACATTTATTTAGTAGTTCATCATACACTACACGAATACAGTCCTGCCATCACATTCTGTACTCTCGTGTATATTTTCCTTCACTTTTTTTTTTGCCCCAGCCCCAGAATACTCCAACAAAATTTCTTGTCAGTTTTTCAAGCTTTAGTACAAAAAACACTGATGTGTTGTGTTATTTCAGGTGACGACGTACAGCCATAAGGACGAGAATAACTACTGGATCGTGAAGAAGTTTGACCGGAATCCAGAGAAGGGGGAAGCGGCGGAGCCCCTGCGACACGGCGACATCATCCGACTCGAACACAAACCGTACGTATCAACTCGCGGGCGCATTAACCAGTGCTTTTCGGGGGTTAATTTTAAGATTTAGGCAGAGATGAAAATCTTGCAATTTTAACCGGAATTCCAGTTTTCTTTGATAAGAGCACTCTTTTTCGTCTATTTTTATCAACTAATATTTATGGCTAATTTTCTTTGTAAAACCAGCCGAGTATGCTGACTTTCGTGTTTCAGCAAGGTCCATTTGCATCTCTGCAAATAGAGTTTATAACAGCAGTAATTAGTGAGCTATTGACTGAACACGACACGAAGCCGTCTGACTTACCAGACGAGAGAGAATAACAGGGATGGATGTTTTAGATGGTTTCAATATACACGTTGGCCACATTAGCTGTTATAGACGTTTATTGCTCAGAATTAATCAATGCAAATTCTATTTTTGACATCCGTTATTCAGCTGATCGTTAAACATTGCGAACCATGGGAGTTATTCATAATTTAGCGTCACGTTGCATTAATTTAAACGTTTATTTTAATTTAAACTCAAGGACAAAGTAAACCCAAGTGAAATACAGGGGTACCAGCGACAAAATAGTAGACTGGTTCCAAAGATAAATAGGATTGTAAAATACCATATCATTCAACTTGATATGATCAAATTAGTTCACGATGCTGGTGTGGCAGTATTTTCCTCTTTCCCATCTTGCTTTGCCTAGAAATTATTCTTGAAGTTCGGATAATGCGATTCAACAAATAGAAGAAAACCACACTGTTAAAAAACTGTTTTGTCTGTAACTGACCGTATTTCATGTTTGATACAGAACGAAGAGGAACTTGCACAGCCACGCGAAACAGGCGCCTCTCACGAAGAAACAAAACCAGGTCACATGTTACGGAACGGTGGGTGGATTTCCGCCTTTGTTGCTAGAATAATGCGACATGTTTCTTATGATCCACATCGTTACAAATATTTTGAAAGACTAAAAGCCGATCTTACTAACTTTAGCAGTCTGAGTGGTGAACTCCAAAAATCATTTTCTGTCGTGTCTTACCTGGCCGACTAACATTGCTTGACTAACAAAGAGGTTCTAATATCGTCCCTATTATAAAACTCTTTGTTGTAATAACAGAGATTCCGGTATTAATGCTGCATCATTATAAATAGATTAAAAGTAGTGTTGCTAGAAACAGAAACTCCAATATGTGGAACCATCAGGGGAACTCATAAAGTTAAAACATTGTACATATTACCTTCCAGAACGGAACGGGAGACTCAAATGATTTATGGCGAATAGAAATAGACAACGGAAAAGAAGGTGAAGGTGTAAAAGCACTCGAGTCAATATTTCGTCTCGTGCATCATAATCAGGGATGTGCACTGTTCTCCCACAACAAACAGTTGCCTAAGTGGTGAGTGTAAAACACGATTTAATTGCCTGTGGTAATAGGAAGATGGTTGAATATAACAGAATGTTGCACCCAGTGCAAGAGGCAACGCAGCCTCGTTCAAATTGATATTATTTTATTGACATTTGTTTCAGGGGTTGGGAGCAGATGGAGGTCGCATGTAACCCCAGCAAGTGGGACGGTAAGAACCGATGGACCATTGAGCGGATCATTGATGACAGATGTAAGTACAAAATAAAAGTGCATAGAATATACTACACTATCTGCAAATATTTAAGAAGACGGCAAAGAGTAATGTTTTGCTCAGCCTGCCAATCAGAATCTGGAGAAATGGAACGAAATATATATGCTTAGTGATTATGCTCAGCTCAGTTTATGCTCCAGGCAAATAGCCATAGTTTGAATAATAAATCGATTTACCAATCCATTTCAGTACCGAATGTGAGTTTCTACGGTCATCGTCCCGGATTCCTGTCCAAGCTGATTGAGTCTCATCAGGTCATGCTGCAGGTAAATTTAAATGACATCTTCATTATAAGCATGAAAGTAGCAGCATATTTGAATGTAACAAGAACAAGCAACATCCTTTACCAGCTTTGTGTATCATCACTAGTACTTTGAAATTATTAATCTTCAGAGTTGTTATTATTTTCTTGTTGTAGAGTAACAGTGGCTTAAAGCCCAAAGATGACGAGGTCACATCTCGACCTTGGCAATGGCCGATCAACTATAGGGTAAGTCTACTAAAATGCGATTTGCAAATTCTGAATAATTAATCATACGTATACCTAGTGATCTATCGTGGCCTGGTGAATTTTCGCAATGGTTGACGTAAACCTGGTAGCATTTTTATGGCAAGAAATAATAACAGTTCACATCTATTTTCAGGGTCAGCCATTCTGTGGACCAGATATTCGTGTTCTGTTGCTTGGCAACCCAGTTCTTTGGTGGTTAAACTGTGCTGTTATTGGATACTACATGTTGGTTTTTCTTTACCATTCTGTACGCACCAAGAGAGGATACAGCGACACCAAAACTACTCTTGGTAGGTAGATCATCTGAAACTTTGTAATGGAAAATCGTTTAATACCTCGCTTTGTAATGTTAATGATATAAACGTTTATATAGTAACTATTTAAATAGTGTTTCTGCCTACTTTTCCAGCCCGCAGAGAGACCGTGATATTTTCATCAAACTTTCTGCTCTTGGGATGGTTCCTGCACTATGCTCCGTTTTGGCTCATGTCACGTGTTCTTTACTTCCATCATTACTTTCCCGCCGCCATCTTCAGCTTTATGCTCACAGGTTCGTATTCATAACAGCAGAGATGGAAATCTTCCGGTTTTAGCCGGAATTCTGGTTTTCGGTTGTTGACAATGCCCTTTTCCGGTTTTTCATCTCTTGTCAAATCTTTAATTTTTATCACTTTCCTTTGTGAAACGAGTAAAATTGAGTGATTATCCGGCTTTTTGATGGAGGTCCATTTCCATCTCTGAATAACACTAGAGTACCATTCCGCACTCTCTCATGTGATTATCTTTGTTGCTGCTGATATCGGGCAAGTCACACAAGTCAGACGTAAGCTTCGTCAACATCTCCTGGTGAAAAATTTGGTCCGAAAAAGCATAGAAGACTGACATTAAGTGCTGATATTTGATCACTAGCTGAATTGCTCACTTTAGGTTCCCAGTTGGGGTTAAAGTTACCTGTGAAATTTTAAATGTAGATCCAAAGAATGGTATATCAAGTATAAAGACCAGTTATTGCTCCTGATACCGAAAAAAATAGCCAGATTATTCTAGAAACAGAGGAGTTGCACTTCACCAGCCTCTCAGCAATTAAATGTAATCTAAGATTGTTGGTAAGTATTACGTTTTCTCATCAATACTATTCGTGTCACCATGCGGAATAATTCTATTATTTGTTTGGCTTGTCAGGTATCCTCTTGGAGTACTTCATTTATTCCATAAGTAGTTTGACGAAACGTCCCCGGATCGAATCAGGCGTCTACAACGTGCTACTTGCAGCAGCAATATTAGGAGTTCTGTACAGGTATAACAATACAAATAACGTCATTTTACATTGATTTTAAAGATCTTCCATCTTCTTCGCAATTGTAATTCGGGGATGGACAAGTACTGGCTGATTATCGACTTCTGTGAAGAATAATTTTTCTCAGAAGCAACTAAATCACGAAGTTCCAACAGACTTGCATTCAACTTGCATTGTAAAATGAATACCGTATTTATAATTCTTTAAAACTGTTGTGTTCTTTTTTCAGTTTCTACCTGTTTCATCCTCTTTCTTATGGAGTTAGTGGCGCAAAGTCTAATGACCCAAACGCCGTCATGCATGGTCTCAAATGGATGAACACATGGGACTTTTAGGTGCTGAATGGCAATTGTGGATGCTTGTAACTGTTATCAATGTGATAAGACTTTCAGTGAAATCCAAATTGACAGTTGATTTATTTAGTATGTGATAGTTAGTTACACACAACTGTATACTTAGTACTTTTGTAAAGTCTCAGTTAGGCATGACTAAGTAATTTTTGACAGTAAGTAGATTGATAGTAAATGAAGAATGTTCTTGGAAACCAAACATGAATGCATTTTTTAAAAGTAAAATAAGTTGATATCTGAGGTAGGAATGTCTTATTTTAAACACTTTGAATAATTGGATTCCTGATACTTTGAAGTTTAACTTCCAACTGCATTCTTTTTCCAAATGTTATTATTATCAGTTCATTTGAATTTTCTTTTAAATTCCCACCTTAAATCTTGTACCCACCTTTTGTTTTCATAGTCTTTGCCTGAGACGTTTTTTTGTTTAGGGATTAGGTCTGAATTACTTATTTCTTTGTTAAAAATATATTAGCCTTTATGGGCTAGCTCGTGATTTCGTTTATGTATTGCAAATTCACTTAAGTGAATGAATGAATGCTCGTGTTATGTTTGTGAAAATCATCCATACATTATTAATTGTATAGGATTAGGTAAATGTGTAATCGTTCAAAATACGTCCATGATATTAACGGGTTGTGTATCTAATGTTTAACCACAACTATGCAATATACTTTAAATATAAGCAGTGTATATCATGTAACATTTTAAACCGCTGATATCTACGAAGCGCATTGTGATAACGCCTTTTTAATTGTTTGAATTACATTTTCGTCGTGCTTGTAGCTTGAAATCAAGAGTTAAGAGAAAACCTTGGAAGCCGGGTAAAACACGAAGTTTGAGTCAAACTACAGCCGATCATAGAAATCCAAAATTTAAAATCCACATAATGAAAGGTCTATCAATTAAGATTTTTTTTATCACAGCTCTTTGAAAACCTAGTTGATACAGTGTAATCCAAATGATTAAAATGGGCCGTTTGGAGACTTGAATCTCTGTAGACTTTGCTGTAAAGATATTAATACAACGATGTGTTAAACTAAAAACTGTACAGGGGGAATTTTAAACTAGTGGTCGTCATTCCTTTCTGAAATTTTGTCAACACGTCAGATTGAGTTGATTCCGTCCTCTCAAAATGATTCCTATATCATACCAGGAGAAAAATCGACCAAACCTGCATGAAAATGAAAAACCTACTGCCCTCTTCCCCGCCTGGATTGCCAATGTCGGGTTTATGAAACAGATGAAATTTTCCTACATGTTTAGAATTTTGTAACTCTGATCATATCTTACGAACCAGTGAAACAACGAAGCTAACTGCATGTTGATGTACACAGTTAGACAAAACTCGGTATTGGAAATGTTTGTCAGGTGTTAGTGAAAATAAACAGTTGTGCTCTGCCACAGTTATCTGTTGTAATCGTGAAGTTGCTAACTAACTATAAGATATTTTTATCTTGATGTAAATGTTGTCTTGCACTGAACTAACTGATCCTTAAATTTAATACTGTGCACAATTTACCTTACTAACATGATTAGTTGGATACTTAACATGGCCGAACATGTTTATGTTATAAATGTGCATAGAACATGTAAATCAAGTGTAGAAGACCCGAAAGATTATACGTCATTACACAGTATTAAGATAACCATGACGGATTAAGTATGGAATTAGGCGTATGTTCATGTTAACTTTATTTGAGGCATTAAATATTATAGCATGAAAATATTTCTTCATTTTGATTGTATTTATGACACACCATGTCACAATGCTGATGGAATTGCTAATGAATGCATGAACTAGTATTTGTTGCCAATGAAATACGTGTGTGATGATGACAAACCAGAAGAGAAAATGTGATCAAAGTGAAAGGCTCTACCTTTTCATTTTAGCATTACTTGTTTAGCTTGTTGTTTTACACAGTTTAAATGACTTACAAAAATGTACATTACATATTTCAGCGTATGTATTGTAATTTGATAAAAATGTTATAATTTGCTTGTAACAAAGAACGAAACATTTTGTGCAATATTTTATTGGAATAAATGGTACAGCATGGTGTACATGTTTAACTTCACATGAATGACTAGAAGCCATTTATTAGCTTTTTAAACATAAAAAGGATCTGTGTTTGGTGAGTTTCTTTCAGTAGAAGCAAGGTAAGCTACCGGCAAAATATCCTTTCCTTGTAAACCGGATTCTAAAGTCAGCTGCATTTCACGTTCAGTTGAATCATGTCTGGACGGTCCAGTTTTCCGTTTAGTTGCTTGCTTTTTTCGGTAGAGAATGAACTGATCCTTCAAAACACGCATAACGTAAGTAAAAGCCGTGTCGTTTTTGCCAATGCGAATAAATTAAAAGTTTATTTAGTAGCAACTAATAAGTTATAAACCGTTATTTTGTCTTGACTGAAACGTTTTCATCCATCTTACTTCTTTGCGTTTTTTGTGTGCTTTTCAATGCGATTTTTGTTTTACTTTTCTATGCACGATGTTCAACCTAATTGTTTTTAAGGTCAAGGAAAATGAGTCTGAGGTGAAAACAGTGGGAAAGTGTCATAATATCCGGTGATTTTTTCTGAAGGATCAACAAACTTTAAGTATCTTATAAGATTGAATCTAAAACTAACTCCTCTTTTGCCGTCGGAATTCGGAGACACTTGCGCATAACATAGTTTTAACTGCAAATAGCAACATAGTTATTGAACATTCTAAAACTTGCACATTAAGCACTATATTTAAAGAGAAAACAATTGCTAACTATTTGACTTGACTTGAGTGTTATGACAATATTTTAACATGATAATTGATCTAATTTGCGTGGGGTTTATACATTTTTAAAATTCATTTAACATGTATTGTATGTCAGACCATGAGTTCCAGATTAATAATACATTAACACACACATTAGAAGTATAATGCTACTTAATCGGGAGTGTCCTATAGTTCAATTACTGGTTCCCACTTATTATAAAATACCTCCGGTTTACCCATTTTCAAATATATTTTCTCTTCCATGTCTCTACACCATAAAATAGCCTTCCAAGCTTTTATATAATCTACTTTTTCACCAGCACTTTTAGCAATATATATATATACCTTTTAACTATGATAGTAATATTCGCAACACTTTGCATTTCATTTGGATAAAAAGACAACATAATCTGATCTTTATCAAATGCAAGGCCATCCACTCTTGGGATTAAAACATTGAAAATACACTCCCATAACTGTTGAATAATTGGACACTCCCAAAACAGATGCCAAAATGTTTCAATGTTCCCACAAAGGTCACAATCTGGATTCTCCCTTGCCTTTCTTGGGTATAACATATGTCCAGAATACAAGGCCCTATTAATAAACATCAAATGAAATGATTGTAATTTAGATCTACTCGATTCATGTTGCCTTAGGATTTCGATTAAAACAAGGTTGTGATAGTGGTTATCATCTAAAGCAAAACCAGATAAGGCAAATGATTAATATTATTACAGTAAATAAGCAAAGTCTGTAATACCAAATGCAACGTAAAGTAAGGCCAAGCACACATAATGTTGACCTAGAAAACAGCATGGCCATGCTATTATTATGATGCAGAAAATAGGCCATCTTTCCGCACACATGAATGTGCTTCGTTTTCATTGGATGAAAATAGCCTTTCATGCTCTTTACTGGGGATAGATTTGGGCAGTATTGACTTGCCAAAGGGTTCCCCTTGCTTGAAAGAATATATCTTTTCCAGGTGCATCTATATTGAAGGCCAAATTAGGGATTTATCAATAAAACTTAAGAGTGAAGTCACTATGGCATGGATAATACAAGGTGAATCCTGCAGACAGGTGATTGGTGCTTTTCAGCAGCTGCTTCATCAATATTCATATAATGGCTGCCGTAGTAGTGCAGCATAATTGATAGAAACACTGTGGGTTTGGAAGGCTTTATCACTTGTGTTCGGTAGCTGTAGCTTTAACAGTTGTAGTAAGCCTTGTTCTGTATCCAATAGCCAGTGGAAAAAACGTGAAGAATTTTGAAAGTTGATTTTGGTGTTTTTACCTGGCTACGGTGGATTGTTTCGTTTCTCAATTTATTTACAGTGGATATAAAATAGATCTACAGTAGGTCTAGATATACTCGCACAATAGGAACGCAACGGAACTATCAGCCTACACATAGTGTTCTTCAATTGTTATAAACTGCACGATTGCAATCAGTATTGTTCCAAGATTAAATAAAACTGGATTAACTAACTAACAACGTTATTTTAACAGTTCTAGCAAAAACAGGATCCAGAACTGGTCTTACGTTTTGAGGATACAGGATTAGAGATCCACCAGAAGGAACTACAGGAATACTCAGCACCAAGAGGCTCATCTACATCGCCGGAGAGGGTTTTCGTTTTGTTTTTAAAGGGGGATACTCAGCATAATAAGCCTGTTATTTACCGGGGTATTTGTTTTCTCTATGTATAAGGTAAGATAACGAAGGGGTAAGAGTGGTTGGAGGGAGAGAAGCACCCTGTGGCAGGGGATAGGGAAGTAGTATGTGGCTCCAGGTGACCTGCCTCGCAGCTCTACTATGTCTGGTCCCCCAGCGGACCTACACACAGTCTAACCTCGATGGTGAGTATTGACATTCCTTATTTTTTATTCATAAAAATCGTTTTTTAAATGTTAAGTCGATAAACCATTATTGAGGTCAGAAGTGAAAGTCAAAAAGTCTCATCATATCCGGTGTGACCCATACCGGTAGGTCACAAGTCTTAAGAAACTAGATGAATTCAGTGTCATGGATGCGTACATTTCAACAATTACTAAAATTTGAGAGGCAATTTTGTAACCCAGACATACATGTAGGGAAACGGAAGAATGTCCGCCATTTGATTCTGATGTGAATTTGAAATATGAGAAGAAAAAACATGCGGCATTATGAAAGGAAACATGACAAAAATAACTTCAGTTCTTAAAATGAACAATGACGTTAAAGGAATTCAAGCTTCAATACAGTCTATCGTGAATTTTAAATCGTATATTTCTGAATTGTATACAAATCTGGGTCGACATTGCTTATGCAAAGGACAATTAAGAGTTGTTTGTCAATATCATAGAGTTGACAAACATTACATTTTTACCCTTTTGATCCATAGAAATTATTTGCCATGCAAGTGCATGGTATTCATTATTAATTAACATTTTGACACCAAACCACTATTCGTAACAATGAAATGCTATCAAGAAAAGTAGGAGTTATCAATAGAAACCTATCGATTGTTGGCAGCAAAACGAACTAAAAGCTTCCAATTAAACATTTACCGGTAGTTATAGATCATAAAATATGTGCATAAATAACTTTTATTTATATATTACATTATAGTTATCAGACTAAAGTGTTCGATTAGTCAGAGAAAGGCCTTTACAAGTTCAACAGGCATTTCCCGAATTCATAAGAGGGTAAATAAATATGAAAACCGATTCGCCACCTGCGTTTCATACAGATGATCTGGTCGGTCATAATTACAAAATTTACTTGCAAAACGAAGACGGTTCCTGAAAGTGTTAATTTTCTAAAGATTGGTGAATCGGCATGAAAAAAGAACTTAAAAGGTTTTCATCACTACAGTAACAGAGTAGCCTAGTTAGACACAAAGCTAGCCAGGTGTTCTCTGGAGTTACTCCACAAATAAACGTTTTCGTAATAATAGTTGAGAGTACGTACTCAAGGAATACACAGACAGTTTAGTTTGTCTTTACTGTCTATGTATCGATAGTACACTTTTACTCATATTGTGATAAAACGAACCAACGTTTTTGCCTCCAACACAATATTGAACCATTGGCTGCTGCCCAAATTGAAACATTGCACGTGTATAATGCAGAAACACAAGGGATTCAATGGAGCCTGTTACGGCAGCTATTGTACAGCTTGCATATAAGGATTGTGCATGGATACATGCAGTACTATCGGTTATTGGTATCACTCTACACATGCATTGCGTCATCGATTGTATAGGCAATTTGGTTGTGTTAATGAACTAGACCCCACACAATGATGTAGAGCTTACCTGTGTCTGTAATACAATAAGCATCATTATACATGTACAGCTTTTGAAGCCTGAACATAAATGGGATGAGATGATCACATTATCATGTTGATGAAGAATAACATGCATGCGCATCTGTTCATGGCAAAATCACAGTTTGTTGTTTGCCTGTTACTATGGTGACAAAACTGTAATTAAAATGTGAAATTTCATCCAGAAGTTGGCAGAATTATCAAGTTTTTGTTACGTTTACCAAATGTGAACGTCCAATTCGGTGTACCCTTTCATCTAATAAACCACGATGTTAAGCTTTTAAAGGTTGCATGTATTGTTTGTCATTCAAAAAATCATGACATTAAAAGGGCTGCATTTCAGTTGCAACTGAATCCCCAAGTAACGCATTAAGTTTGCAAAAAACAGCCATGGATTACATTGCCTAAAACAGCTGAATGTCCGACAACCATATCAGTCAGACTGACGGTAGGTATTTTACATGACCCCACGCGCCCACAAATGAGCTTGAGCATACTATCATACAATATAAACGTAATAAATGTGATTCTGATGAACAAAATGCTGGTGATTGCCACAGAAATGCATTTCAACACAGCATTTTGGTTACGTGCGTGCACCGCAGATTTGGAACCCAGTCAGATTTTGAGAACAATGACATTAACATGTTTCCGGATGACAATGACGACACAATGGGATTATGATACCAGAAAGATGTTCAAAGCCTATTTAAATACGTACAGTAGGACTCCTCTTGAAAGGGCACCCTTTTGAAGGGGCACTCCAGTTATACGGCCAATTTTCATTCAATTTTGTTGTATTTTACAGTATTTCATGTTTATTTTAAGGGCACCCTGATATAAGGCCACAGCATGAGACAATTTCGTTTCTTAAAACTATGAAATTTTAAAAGTATCTACTGCAAAATATTAACACAATAATGGTTCTTGGCAGAATAACCACAATTGTTGTAAAATGGCTACAAATAAAGTAG
>JBCAUI010510138.1:0-12628 GCA_038406195.1 Haplosyllis anthogorgicola | reverse complement strand
ATTTAAACTGGTCTAAACCATGTTACTTCTGTGGAAAAAGTGTCGTAAAAGACAATATGTCGCTCAAAACAGGTTCTTCTGTACTCGAGTCACATGATCAGTTCACTCCTTGAGCAGTATTTTACTGTTGTAGCCAATAAACAAAAGTTGGAAAAACTGAAGTGAAAATCGGTTGAACAAAATAAGCAGATTTCTGCATTCGAAAATTTGTGCTTTTGGCGAATTATTATAATTTTTCGAGATAGCCACTGGTGCTGTGAACTACAGACCATTTCTGAAATGTTTTAATTCTGTAGGTGTTTCACTGCAAATTAATCCGCAATGTATCTCTGTATGCAAATAAATTTTGTGAAGCGGTCAGTCCACCATCAAGTTTAGGTCTCGCGGCGCCCCTTCTAGCTGGCTAAATATTAAAATGCTACTATGTGGTATCAGTTACAAACCGGCGTCTACAACAAGCTGATATATATACAGTGGTGCTAGTGTAAAAATGTCCGGTTCTGTTCATGCTTTATGTTGTGTGCCAAAAATTGTTTAGACGATTTACACAATGTCTGATTTGTAGGCAAAGAAAAAGTTTGTATCACCCGTTCTATTTTGTTTGTTTTAAAACGGAAAATTGGGACACACTGAAATTGAATTACTTTTTTTCAAACCTTTTAGTTTGTTTAACAGTTCAACAAATCAAAAATTACTGCCAACAGGAAAAACTGTTAGCGATTATTCTTGGCAAGTACACGTAAATAACAAAATCTGATCAGTAAGTGTGGTTCCTTAGTGGTAGTTATTTTTGGTCTGTTTAAGTGGGCTGTTTATCTTTTTGCAGTTGAAATCCGTATTCTTCATATTATATTTATTATAAAGCATCAGCAGAACCTGTTTTTAAACAATTATGTAATAAAGTTGTACAAAGTTGAAACTTGTGTAAATATCAATTGTAATATAGTAAACAAAGACAGCGGTTAAGTTGTCACTGTACATAATGAATTGCTTGGAGCTAGAGAGAATTCCCGAGAATCAAACAATAGCGCTTTAATGGGGGCTGACGGGAGAGGGCATTTATGTAAGTGAAATCAAATGGAGTTAACAGCTGAAAAGCCTAGGTTGAAAGGGAAAATAATAAAATAAGAGGGCGGTAGGTATAAGTAGGTTCGGTCAAAAACTGCGGAATCATTTATCTTTGAAAGGGAAACGTTGTTGGAGTAGTTTGAATTCTGGTGAACCAGGCACATGTACGTTATGAAGATAGATCTGTCGAAAGGTTATGCTTTTATATTGGAGGTGTAGATTTCTGATGAAAGAAATGGTGTGTGCAAATGCCGTATCATGTGTTAACACACATACTGAAAAAATAGTGTGTGTATTACAGAATTTTGCGTGCACTGAAGAAACTTATACCTCCATCCTCAGTAATTACACACTGATAATAAAGATTAAAACTCGAGGTGGAAATTGTCATGAACTCGCTGTTCGGTAAAATCTGCATTGGGCGTACTTCCCAAATGGGGATTCGCCCATTGCAGATTTTATTGTACAAAATTTGGCTCCAAGCTTCTCGGGCACTGTATATACTAAACGCACCCCGTCGAAAGATAGATCTCCTAAAGGTGATTTTTGTTATTTAAAAAGTCTTCCTTCCATCCCTGTTGAATCGCGCTTTCGAGTTCAACCGTTTATAAATGTGTCCGTTGAAGTACTATCATTTCAGAAATGCTTTTAGTGTACAGTAGAACTTGTCTTGAGCGACACCTGTCTTGAACAACATGATGTCTTGAGCGACACTTTTCACTGCTTACAACGTTGTAAAAACAAGTTTTAATGACTCATGTCTTAGGCGACACCCTGCCTTTTGCGACATTTATGGATGGAAAAGTTCAGTGTCGCACAAGACAAGTTCCACTGTAAAAGGTTATGTGTTTAACAACCATTTTGAAGCCAGATTGATACCACAGGAGGGTTTAACGTTAAAAAAATAATTCAATGTGTTGATTGAGAATAAAGTAAATATGCCCGTATATAAGTGTTGTCTCAGCCCACCAGTATGGCAGTGCAGATAGGACTGTAGCCTAATCCATAATTTCCTTTTTTCGACTTTCTATGTTTGTTTGTGGATAACGATTGTTATGGGAGATATTTTTTGACTGTGATTCCATCCTGGTACAATGTACACTGAAGTATCTTAATTAATATTGTGACGTATTTGCATTAAATTAAAACCTTTTAGAATAAATATTGGAAAGAAGCGAGGAATGATATCTTAGATTGACCTTTGCGGAGGTCCCATTTGTGGGTAACATGGGGGGAGGGGGGGTGTTATTATGGTACAGTAGAATTTTTTTTTGAAATGACAGTGCAGTGGACGATCTTGGGGTGCCCAAGGTGCGGTCCCCGAACCTACAGCTGTTATTTCGTTTTTCATTTTCATGCAGTTTTCACTGAACTTTGGACGCACCCCCCCCCCCCCCCCTCTCCCACCGCCCCACGAGAAATCCTGGATCCGCCACTTGCCTTTTAACTTCCCGTACAACTGGGAGTGCCTTCTCGAGGGAATGTTCAAATGAAAAGGAAAAAAACAATCGAATGTTTCAGTCGCATTTCTCGTGTCTTTAGAAAATCTCTCGTTTGTGTTACTTGTAGAAGGTGTAAAAGGGTGAAGAATTTTGTGCCAATGATTTTCTGTCGTACATTGTTTTATTATCGTATTTGGTCAAAATAACGCGCATGTAAATTTTCGCAGCAGTGAATTTTAGTGAAGATCAAATAATCCTCAAAATTCCACAATATTTGCAATGAATAAAACTAAAATTTAACATCCTAGATGTGTGCAGCAAGAAAATCAATCGGTACCTTAGGAGAAGCAACAAAATTTCCATAATTTGTCTCTTGCCCACTTGCCAAAATTTTATGGTGGATTTCAGCTATGATGGTAAAAATTTCCGTAAATTAGCCAGAAAAAAGGGCTGCGCGCTACATGGTGGCCACGACACAGGGAAAACAGGGAATTTGATTATCAGTTTTTCCAGACAGGGAAAACACAGGGAATTTGGACAAAACAGGGAACATCAGTACACAGGGAATTTCCCCAATAATGAAGTATTTCCTTATAAATTGCCTTTCTCCACCCACTTTAACTATTAATTCAAATGTTTCCAGTGCTGCCATGCACATTATACATGTCACTTGTACCATATGCTGTATGTGCCTGTGTAAAAAGAAAGCATGCAAAAATTGCTTTAAAGTTGCAATTATGAATGTATAAAATATAGTTACCACAGGGAAATATATCAGAAACACAGGGAAAACTCAGGGAAAACACGGGAAATTTGATTTCACTTGGAGCGTGGCAACCATGTATCTATCATTCCTACTTTTCTTCATTATCACGGGGGATTTTGATAAATTCTGTATGGAAATGTCAATATGCGCCCTACGAACAAGAAATCTTGGATCCACCATTAAGATCCTAGAGATTTTTAGGGGACATCAACCCACGGTGTACTCAACTGTAAAAGGTAGAAGGGTTGCGTGTGTGTTACAGGTAGTTGATCTGGTATTTCTAATGGGTACGGACTGCTACTGCCTTGAGAACGTAACCTTGGTACCCGACCTGAGGATGTAGCTCTTCACCAAACCCGTAATTAGGCTAACAGCCGTCGGTGATCATAGGTTACCGCACCGTGCATGGTAAAGTCTACAGACTACATACTGTACATACGGCCTTGTATCAGCCACACTGTTGCTTGCAGGCAGTGTGTTACATGTACTTAGGCCAGAGTTAATCTACTTGTGGGATTACGTTTCCTGCCGCTATCGAAAGTCAGGAATTGAAAAATCTCACGCACACCTCTCACCACCCCCCACTCCCCAAAAAAAGATCCCGTGGAATCAAAGGTCAAATAGCAGAAAATCACAACTTTCCATCATCTTGTCAAAAATCCAACTTCGCAGGGAAAGAAATTATGCCGAATTTGTCAATTTTAAACTGAAACATAACATAATAGCAAAGTTACTGCTTTCCGCTAATCACCGCTTTCAAAATTTTCTTTCACTGAAACGTAATCCAACAAATAAAACATGTCTGGCCTAACTACCTGTGTACGTAATGATACTTATTACATGAAGGTAAAAGTTGTCCTTTGCTAAGACTTACAAGATTCATATTTGGATGGTGATGGTTCACACAGGTACATAAGTACGTACCTTATTCAAAAATAATGTTCACTGTCAGTAGTATTCAGTACCCTTTAATTCTTTGATTTTACACATTTTTGTTCTCAACAGGACATTTTACAAAGAAATAGGAATCAACTGATACTTTTTGTTTTACTTGTACTTTTCGTTTCCAGTGATTTATTCTGAAACGGTCCCTACTGCAATTGCCAAGGAGATTCTTTTTTTTTCACACAATTTTTCGTTTAACAAGGACTATTCATAAGGGCAAATGATATTTCATCTCAGAAGTTTTCGGTTTTTCTCAAACTATGTTACAGTATGTATTATAAGAAAACATATTTTACTTTCAATAAGGCCAGACTCTTCTCTTTGGTTACTGAAGGCAATAATTGAGAGTGACAATCGACAATTGTCAACAGAGAAACTTTGCTGCTAATTTTAACTTATTTTAAAGATTCAGATTGAAATTTGCCAAATTATCACAATTCTTTCTGAGGACGTTCAACGAAGGGATAGAATTGAAAGTAAAATTTTTCTGTTTTGGCATGTCATTTCATTTTCTCTAATTCCTTATTGAAACGTACTTCAACCACGGCCTAATAGACATTTTGATCTTGCCTAAGCGTTCAATTCAAACAATAAACTTACAAAAACCTACCTAGTCGAAACTTTTCTGGGATTCCCAAAAGTGCGACCACTGGACTTGACCCAAACGCAAAGAGATGTTTCTTGATTTTAAAGATCAAACTAAGTGACCCCTGAAGACAATGTACCCTTAGATTTAATTACCCTCAAAACGTTATTGTACATCACGGGCATAATCGGATCATTAGGTCAGTAAGGGTAATGTGATGATGTATGATTGGCTATTAGATCTGGGGATGTGGGATTGGGAAGTAGGGTTGGGCTCAAGAATCAATGCATCGCCAAAGGATCGGACTACGGATAGGCAAATTAAGGTAATGTCATTGTTTTACATTTGATTTGAAGCTTTGGGAAATACGCCTCTGTGAATAAACTAATTGTGCAGAAGGCTTCGCTAAATAATGTTTGTTTGCTAAGTTATCTCTTACAACATACGCTTCAAACAAAAAAATGACACCCTCTTACGATCTACGATCTATGTTCCAACATATTAATCCACCATCGTACGATGTATGTTCCAACACATAGACAACCAAATTGATCATGAAGTTCATATTAAAATCTCATGGAAATTATATTGTATTTTGAACGTCATAGATTCTCTGGACAGTATCTTCGAATCTTCGAAGCGAATATTGAATCAGTACAGCGAATATTCGAATCACAAAATGACGTCGCGATTCCACCGGGGATGTGGGATTGGGAGATGCTTTATCGGGCTGTCGAAAGTAGGGCTTGGACGATTAATGGGATCTCCGGATATTCGGTCGTCGATACTGAAAATAACGATCATCGATGTAATTTCTTACCATCGGATAATTAGAATGATTAATTGTCAATGTGGTTGTGCTGTTGCATCAATGTTAAATGACTTTTTTCAACAGTTTTTATTCATAAATAGAAGTGCCATTTACTAGATCGATTTATTTTCTGATTGCATGAAAATGTATCACAGATGCACGGATTGCATTTTCAAGTCTACCTGCATGTAATGTAAAAGAGGTCCGAGTCAATTTCAATGAATGTTAGTCACTTTTTAATGATTTATTGATGTAATTTAATATTGCCAAAGATCCGGATATCTGATCGATCATAAGCATTCGATTATCGATGACACCTTTGCTCCGATGTCCGGGCCTAGGTCACTCGGGCTGTCGGAAGTCCCACGTGGAGAGGCCCTTACCGAGGATCCATCAAAGTTTTGAAGGGAAGACTAGTTGCGGTCACTAAACTAATATTTCACTTGTTTATTATCTTGTCACTTTGTTTTGTCTGAAGGTATGCGGGGAAGTACGTGATTAGATTAAGGTTGAAGTCGGACAAGATCGTTTCTATTTTTGCCTTGTTTAATGGTACCTTGCAAGCAATGGTATTTTTAGGCTTGTTGGCAAGCTTACCTTCGTGTGACCTTGAATGGTTGTAAGTCATTGACCTAATCTGTTTTAACTTTATTTTTCGTATTGCAAATGTAGAAGTTGTTATTACTGTATAAAATTAAACTATCCACTGTGGCGAACATTTATTGGATTAAATTGACGTAATTGTCAGTCTTTAGTTCATCCTAATTTTAAAGAAATAATTCTTTATCAAATTTTTACCTTGACCTTAGTTGTACCTTGATGGATCTACAAGCCTTTCTCTGGTCAGGTGGGAATTTGATAGAGGGAATGTCACGGTTGTAACGAGCAATTACACGTAGAAATATGTCTTACATTCCAGCAGGATCTTGTTCAAACCACCAGTATTTGTCTTAGTGTCGTTCCCATTTCAAAGGAAATACACCCTTTAAGGTTTCGGGTTACAGAATTAATATAAAGAGCAAAGTGAGAGTCTGGCAGCTTTGCTTTTGACGCTGAATACACGAAGGGGATGCAAGTTTATTTAGTAAACAAGATCAGCCATTAATAAGTCAGTGGACAGGCAGCCCGACAGATCAGGTTTATTGTGTGCACTCTATGCCCCGTCTTCCTCACCTGGCCTTTCTTTTGTTTGTTATGATCAACGTAGAAAGTGACCACGGGCTAACTCTGCAATACCTTCGGGATAGATGTGGCCATCTTTAACTTGACAGGGCAGCCACGGAGTTGGCAGGTCCTTCTAAGTGAAAAGTAACTTGTCTCGCAGTGTGAGACAAACTTACGAAGAAACCCCATTGATTCTCGTACAGTTTGCAACGGGTAAAACAGAGATTGATTCAGCTTTCGGGCCGCATGCCTACCGAATTGATGCAAACAAATTGCTCACACTACCACAACAATTAAATCCATCTATCTTCACAGATCACACAACCAACATCATTACCACCACCCCTTCCTAAGCAATTGATTATTCAAAGGACTTGTAGTATATACTTTTAGTATATACTAGTATACTGAAGATGCATTGTTGCCAATACAGTGGCAAGATAAAAATGTCAAATTCTGCCTGACACCCCTGATGTCTTGTGTGTAAATGGACACGAGATGAAGATGATGGATAAATTTCATTTTGTAAAATTGTAGGTGAAATCACCCCAGTCTACAATACACCCCCATGATGTGTCGAATGGACAGTTACTTCTCCGTGTCCGAGGGGGTCAGTACCTCGGGGCCCTTCCTGCCCCACAAGGGAGTGGGGTACGAGGGTGCCACGGTGCCCTGACCCCACAAGGATCAAACCCCCGGGATCCATCAGGCCTCCCGCCGGGTGATCTTGATCGATGTCCGGCAGTCCGGCGGACCTGTGAACTGGCCTTTCAACCTCTTCACACACCCCTTCATTTCTGCCGGAGAAAACGAGCAACAGTAAATCTTGAGCACAAAAAAGATTGTAATGATGTAGACTAAAGGATTCTTGGCTGGTGATTTGTTGGACATAATTTGTACAAAAGGATTGCTGATAAAACTCAGTGATTTTTCGTGTGTATTCTTTATTAAAAGTAGCAACGCCAATATTCCCCATATGACCTTCGTCAATGACCCTGACATTCCATGTGATTCTGGGTGACATTAGTGACCCTGACCCACATTTTATGTCCTTGACCTTGGCATACCTGTGGCATACCTTGATACTTCCGCAATAACACGGTGGTCCTTGTTATTGATTTTATTAATCGAGGACAAAGAACTTGATCTTGAGAAATAGCTGGCAAAAACATCAAATTTTACAGGCGATATATTTCCCGTGACAGTTGGGCAGTGTCGTGATCCTTTCGCAATTTCTCGGGGTCGTGAGTGCGGGGCTTTGGGTCAGGTACCTCGGTAATCTGGGTCCTCTAGATCTGAGAGCCAGTGCACCTGGTTTAGATCACTTAAAGTAATATTTCCTCATACT
Source organism: Haplosyllis anthogorgicola (assembly GCA_038406195.1). Taxonomy (NCBI): domain Eukaryota; kingdom Metazoa; phylum Annelida; class Polychaeta; order Phyllodocida; family Syllidae; genus Haplosyllis; species Haplosyllis anthogorgicola. The sequence continues at coordinate 4,498 of JBCAUI010510138.1, read as the reverse complement.
TTCAGGTCCCAAAGGAACCTAGTTTATGTGTAATACGTTTCTAATGGCCATTATGGCTACATGGCGCGCATATTTCTCGTATTTGTAAAACCAGAATATAAAAACAAAGGAAATGCATCATTTCATCAGTTGGTAATGTTTGTGGCGCATAAAAATCCGGCAACATCTCAAGTGGCGTAAAGATACGTTGTTTGGTGAAAGTACCGCAACTGAGTAACAAAACTATAGCCTTGATGTGTATTTTTTCTGGCGATAAATGTAACAAAACGTTACAGTGTACAGTTCACAAATACAGATACTAAAAGACTTATTTCGCGACGTGGATCGGTTGAATGGGAATTAATTGTCTGTCGAATGACAAAGTATGTGGTCGTCCGCCTATAAACTGACCATCTGAAAACGAGGCTCATCACACTTTCCGCTCCATGACGTTGTTTTCTTTGGTGAAACCATGACGTCAAAACTTATGGCGTCATGGTGTTAGATACCGTAGATACCTTCATGACATTCGACAGACTAGTAGTGGCACTACAACGTTTTTCATTTTTTGATGTGTTGAATGAGCAGAGGGGAGGGGGGCATTATGAACATTGAGGAGTGCGAACGTGTATTTAATTTGGTTAATTTTTAAGATAGAGACATCTTACACAAAACAAAATATAAGTTTCATGTCGCTGTGAACAGTATTAACAGGTCGCGATGCGTGATAGTGCAAATGTAGAGAATATTTTGAATTTTTGACAAGACTGTAATAATAGTATTTTTTCATAATTAGTTTTCTACTGGTGCCTATTTTAGCATTAGTGGAAATCTGATCAGGCCTTTAGCTGGACTTTGTAGTCATTGTTGAAGGAAATAAGTGATGAAAATATTAGCCCTGAAAGGCAGTGTTAAGTAGTGCCCCTACTGGACTAACACTGACCAGGTCAAATTATGATAAACCTTCCATTATCGCCACTATGTGGTCAGATATTGTCCACTTAGGATAATTTGAGGACGGAGGGGGCGTGATTGCAAGCACACCGTTGTACTGCATTGTACCGTTTTTTTCCGGGGGGGGGGGGGGGGTTACGTGAGGGCGCCCCTAAAGAACAAATTTTCTTTGACATCCCATGATTTGACGGAAACTTAAAATTTTGGCTTATTTGAACTCTGGCTCATTTTTTCTTTATTTTATTTTGTAATTCTTCATTTCTGGGGGCGGCGGGAAACGTAATCCAATGTAATCCAAATTTTCGGGGCACCCCCTTTCCAACCACTTAACGCATCCCGCCCATTTCCAACGAGAAATCCTGGATCCGCCCCAGTTTCAATAATTATATTTTCTCACATAAACTGGATGGTACCAGTTCTGCAGTTTTTCGTAATTTCATGACGGTGGTGTTCCAAGAAGTCAGATAATTGTATTTTCATTTCGGTTAACCGCAGTGCCGTGGTGCTAACCGCACAACAAACACCGTGCATGCCACTTCGGTTTAATACAATACTAGAGTACTGATGTATTTGATCATTTCCAGTATAAAATGTACAAAGAGAACTATACCACATGCGAAGTCATTATAACATACAATTTGTATTGTATCCTTGATCCCTTCCCAAAGAAGGTCTTAAGGCTTTTTAATAGTTTGAATTACATGACACTGGAAAAAAATTAAACAAGAAGTGATTGTAGACCCGAGAAAACCAAACTGTTCATGAATAAATATCAAGAAATATTTAGCAGTGGACAAGATTTCAAAGTGCGGCAGAATTGAATAAAACAATAAAAATAAAAAGCCAAACAGTTGATAAATTTAACAGTACATTGTAATGACTTTGCCAAGAAAATCGCTGCAAATATTATTATCAACATAAAAGTTTGATAAACCCACACCCTGTTAACAGGTACCCAGGCAGTCCATGTTGTGGTCAGAACCGAAGTATTGACAAAGCACAAAGACGTATGAAATACGACACTATTGTATAGGCTCATTACATTAACTCCAATAGGTTGAATACAGATAAGGAATAATTACGTCTAAACCGAAATGAAAATGAGAAATCTGTGTTTTCATCGGTTCTGTGCTGGACGATGTGGCTCTCCTTGTGTGGTGGCTTTTTGATGGGGGATAACTCGGTAATTAGTGCGATAGTGCGACTGGTACGCTAGAAATTGTGAACTAGGTTACTGACACCGAAAAAAGCCGGTAACAGATAAAACGGAAACAGCAACGGACATTTTCGGACGGAGGACGCAGGTTGTACCGTTTCACAATTGTGGCGACGCGCTAAACGTGGAGAAGCACGTTTTTACGTGCAGTAGTTACAATGACAGAAAGAATTTCAGCAGTTACCCGTTTCCTGAGAGAGAAAAAGTATTAATTGAAATTATGTCGCATGTCAATCTAACAACTAAAGAACGATAGTAGTAAAATCAATTGTCTGATGTAAATTTCACTTTACTTGAGAATGTATTACAGGTAGATCCGTAAACTGTTCAACAGGTCTTTAAGTCCAGAAACCCGATTTCCAACTTGCCAAAGATAAGCACTTCGAGGTGTTGCAAGCCAGTACCATTGTGAGCCAGGTTTGATCTCGCTTATTGTGGGACCATACATCAATACATCACCTCGACCGGACAGTCACTGGTCTGTACCTAGTGGGATCAGGGTGTCCGCGGGATATCCCTGCAGGTGGAGGGTCCCCGGCTTAATCTCGACACCCTCGCGGCCCCAGATCGTGTTAGATCTGCCCTGAGTGTTGATAAGTATTGTTATCAGTCAGGTGCGTCCATTTACCCAGCACTTTGATGTCTGGATACAGGGGATCAGTTGGCACAGGTTCTGTTGTAGAAAGGCAGGGAGGGAACCCAAGGATTATCAAGTCGGTTCTCCAGGCGTTAATTACGGTGCTGAAATGCTGAAGGTTGAACAAGATGAAAGGATTTGAAGTGCGTCGCTTTTGTGAGAGATACGTCAAATCATACTTGCGCGAGAAGAATGGATTGACAGATTCGCACACACGCACACACATACCAGTACGCACACGCACATTCACACACACACACGCACACTCACACGACTATGAAAAGTTACATCAAATCACACTGGTCTATAAGAAGGGATATACAGATTCGCAAGCAAACACACGCACATAATCTCACCCAACCACCGAACCCGACGCCCGTGTGCATGCACGCACACGCTCCTACACACACACACACACACACACACACACACAATGAATAGTTAGTATTTTGGTGAGATAAATTTCAAGATTAAGGATAGAAGGTTAACCATAGGTATCTAACGCAACGAATCGGTACTATTAAATATCAGATTTATCTTATTTCAGTACATTCAGTACATTTGCAATAAAAATACCTGACCGGACTAGTTGTCACGGTGTAATTTTGCACACTGCAGGATGTGTCGCAGTATTAGCATTGATAGAAACGAATCGACAGATCTTCGTCTCGTGTAATTTCAAGTAATAGACCAATTGTCATCGTTATAAAACGAAGAGATTGTCATTAACCCTAAAATGGTAAAAGACGAAACGTAAACCGTCACAGGGGTTATGAAGCATTGGCTTATTCTTCTATTAATCAGAGCAACCATTTTGAAGAATGGAATTTAAAGCCGTTTATGTCAGCTCGCAAGTCGCTGCATGATCAGAAGACCTTTGTTATTGTCTGCAAAGAATGCTCAGTTTCTGAAGGAAATGCATCTTAGATGTGTTCATCGTGTGTACAAGGGTCTCGTTAGGTGTAGATCGTGCTTATTTACCTTCTTAAACCAAAAGGGCCTACCGATCCGAGTAGAAAACTTTTCTGAATATTGTGTCCTCAACACTAAGATATTTTGGTGTGTGCATGACTTGCAATTGACAAAACATGTTTATCATGGCTCTGATGTAATGAAAATAATGTGTGATGTCGTTATGGATTGTCCGAATCTAAAGAGAGCAGACGGGCTACACAATCAATCAGATATTAATTATTTTCACACTATTTTCAGTGAAATATAACTGATCAAATACTCAAATACTTGTATGCATCAAAGTGGTGCCTAAAATTGAGTCAACAAGAATTTTCTCCAAATATGGATAAAATCCCATCACCCTTTAAAGGTTACACATTATTATTTAAGGGTTAAAAGAAGTTACGGCGATGTACTGCATAGTTGTGGTCAGTCGTTGACTGGCCATTATCCCAGGAGGGTGACTGTATACAGGTTAAGGGGTCTGCGGTCACAAGACGAAAAAAAGATCAAATGTTATTTCTCACTTGACGGGCTCGCTAATCACATTTTTCCTGTTTTAGAAGAATTCGCCTTGGGCTATGTAGTCGTATCTTTACTATTACTAGATGGAACCCGTACGTTGGACGGGAGTACAAAGAGATACAGAATATATGTACTGTCTGAATGTGGCAGCATGTGTGTGTGTGTGGAGCAAATGGGTGAGCTGCACTGTCAGGATGTGGCAGATGAGCTTTTGGCATATTGTAAATATGGGT
>JBCAUI010510127.1:0-12628 GCA_038406195.1 Haplosyllis anthogorgicola | reverse complement strand
TTTAAGCGTGAACAGAAAATGATGATAATTTAGCCAGCTGTTTATGACATTTTTAGGAGGAAAAGTTTAAGGCCGCTCAAGACAAGTTCTACTGTATGTCTTTTAATTACATATAAACATAAAGTATCCAATTGCAAGTTTCCAAGTTGATCAAAAAGATATGAAATATTTTGTCAAGTTGACAGTGCGATCTAAAACGCCAGAATTGTAACTATAAAGTTTGAAAGGTTCGAACGAAGACACTTCTGCCGATCTGATGGTGATAGTGGGATGTTTCGTCACAAAAACCTAGCCTCAACATTCCAAAGTTGTAAAAATGAACTTGCCAAATGCGGAGAGGACATGGTCAGTAAATAGCACTGTGTTGCATGTAGGTGACTGTTCACACCGAGGTTGAGTCAATTCTCCGCCATGATTAAATTCTGCAAACCACCGCAACAGTTCTAACGATGGCTGTAACTTTAACTTGGTTTCAACTCTGACGTAACGTTATTATCGAATCACGTCATGACGTCATCTCGATATCATTACCTCACAGTGCGCAACTGAGAAAGCATGCAATAGTATAAAAACCCACAGCCATACTCAACTTCAGTTCTTACTGTACATGTGGCAGCTCATGTCTCATTAAGCTGTACAGATAATTAGTTTACTGTGAGAGCTGCTGCTGCTGAGTGTTAATCAGGAACAGACAGAAAAAAGCTTCCTGAGGTAATACTGGTTAACCCTGTTGTGTCACAGGGAGAGAGAGAGAGGGAGACAGAAAGAGAGACAGAGACAGAGAGAGAGACAGACAGAGACAGAGACAGACAGACAGAGACAGAGACAGACACAGAGAGGAGAGAGAGAGAGAATTAGAGACAGACAGACAGAGAAAGAGAGAGACAGACAGACAGAGAGACAAACAGACAGACAGACAGACAGACTTACATAGAGAGAGGGAGAGAGAGAGAGAGAGAGAGAGAGAGAGAGAGAGAGAGGAAGAGAGACATATATATGCAGAGAGATATATGCTTATGAACAAAAAGATAGCAAGATAGAAGAAGAGACAATTTATAATGACAATCTATTTACTTTAAGAACACAAATACAACTATGACACTTCTGAATTGACTGCGGTTATTGGAAACACATAATGTACATATTCCAAACAGCTTGTGGCGTGTAGTGTTTAAACGGTTAACGGTTGAGCAGGAAGGTAGATTTTTACTGCTTCTATTAAGATGTGACATCCAGGTAGAGAACACAGCCCACACACGTGCTACACCAGGACAATACGTGATGAACGAACAATACAAGATAGAGGCTTACACAGAGGGAGAAAGAATTAAGCCTGTATCCTAACATTTTCGGATCTAAGCGGGCGCCAGAGGGCAGTCCCCTCCATAGACCCAAAATTTCTTCATTTTCATGCAGTTTCATGTAACTTAGGGTTCTCCAGGGTTGGCAAACCCCCACCCCCCGCAATGAGAAATTCTTCTGCCTGAAGATTTCAAAATACTCTGGTGCCATATCAGTTTTGTCTTTGAAAAATATTCGGAAGGGGGCAATATTTTCCCTACTTAGTAGGAGCAAAACCAAGCAAGGACAGAGTTATGGTTCATTCTCAAAGTGTACTCACTTTCGGTCCCAAATTGGCTGTTTCGTGACAGCACAATAGGTTAATAATTATGTCGCTACTAAATGACGATAAGGCATTGTCTTAGTCGGTTTAACTTATAACGTTGTAACGTCTCTTTGGACAAGTAAAAAGAAGCTGCTTCGCTGAAAGTTCTCACGAATGTCCTGGACGGAGAGCTGTTCTCGTGTTGCGGTTTGCACTGGAGATGATGTCCGGTTGGACGTGCAGGCTACAGGGTTATGTAAGCAGTAGGTGATGTAACTGTAATTGTTAACATACACTTACCTGTAGAATAGCACAAACATGTAACTTACATGATCAATCAAGGTTTTTCTTAATTTGGTCGAGGAGAGAATTGGGCTAATTAACCTAATCCTAGATAACAAATTGAGTTAAGAAAAACTAGTCTGCAGACATTTAATTTCTCAACCTGAAACTAGTTCATTTTAAGATGCGGGTTGAGAAATTAAAATGCCTCAACATTAGTTTTTCTTAATTTATTTTGTTGTCTAGGATTAGGCTAATTAGCCTAATTCTCTTAGAACAAATTAAGAAAAACCTCTATTGCTTATTTCATTCATGTTGAAGCGTTCTTCATACTCGTAGTAATTGTTTCATTCAGTAGGATAGTGAAGAATGTCCAAAGCTTCCTTCTTATCATAACGTATTTTTTCGCCAGCACAGGGTCGAGGTGACAACATTTTTAGGCTTCTTTTTTAAATTCATTTGGATTATATTGCATGGTCAGGATTTTCAAAGTGTGACGATCGGAAAAAAGAATAAAAATGAAAATTGACTTTGGTCTTTAAAAAGCCAAACTCTTCATAAAAAATAAAATTAATATCCTTCTCGATCAACTTCCAACGGATTGACTTCCGACAGCTCCAAGACTATCGTATTTTGCCATGCATAATGTCTTTCATCTGTCATATGAGTATTTTTTTTATTGAAATCCCAATTTCAAAGCGCAGCGAGTAATGCAATCGAAACAATTAAATAAAAAACCTTATGTTCCAATAAAAGGCTAAACTGAGGATCGTTTCAATTAGTTTAATCTGCAAATACATTGTGAGTATTATGCTGTGTAAATATGCCTGAATAGGGACCAAAATAATAAGTACATTAAAGCCACTTGATTTTGAAAGAGAATACTAGATTACAAACCTTCTTAAACAGAGATGAAACTGATTTAGTTTCTTTAAGCCCTTTGTTCAGTTCTTTCTTTGCTAATAATAGAGACCATAAGCCACATCATCTGATTTTGTCTCAACAAACAAGGATTTTATTTCTTTTCCAAGAAAACGGTTTTTTGTTAAAACACGTATTTTAGCTTATTAATTTTTATTTTTAAACAAAAGCAATGTGGGCTTTGATTCAAAATTTAGGTTTTCCTTCCTAGGATTTAAAGTTTTTTGAATCTCGGACGAAGCTTGACAAGTAAATGCTTTGTTTTGAGGTCTAAAACCAGAGGAAAATAGGTAATACATAAGACAACAGCACAGTGGAACTTCTCTTCAACGACAGCCTGTCATTTTATGACACTTCAAAAAGTTTTTAAAACTTGTTTAAATGACTTTGTTTTGGACGACAGCCTGCCTCAACTGGCTAAATGGTCTTCATTTTGTCTTTATGTAAATGCGTCAGACATAGATGTATGTCTATGCCATCTATTAATTGTTTCACCATAATCAATTCAATTACACATTGTCTCCATACTTTTATACACATGCATGTTGTCTATGGAGACCCTTAAAAGAGCACAGTGTGCTTTAAGCGTGAACAGAAAATGATGATAATTTAGCCAGCTGTTTATGACATTTTTAGGAGGAAAAGTTTAAGGCCGCTTAAGACAAGTTCTACTGTATGTCTTTTAATTACATATAAACGTAAATAGAAAAAAATCAAAGAAGCAACTGATTTATTCCATTATTTGTTTGCTGCAAGTACACCGCACAGAGACAACGTTCTGTGACTCTTAAAGTGAATGGCAAATTAGACGAAAGTACTTTTATGTGAACAACTCTGTGAGGAAACCTCTGTGCTAGGGAATACATCACCTGGGGAATCTATTGTGTGTGTCACCTTGTTTGAAGAATCATAGAACAAATGTGTGCAGAAACAGGGAAGTAAAAACAGGAACAAACAAGTGTTAGAATGCAGCACTCTTAACAGCAGAGATTCTAGTAAAAATGTGTTATTTTAATGCTATTTATATTTTCAGCTTCTTTGATATTACACAGGTTAAATACATGCTACTTCTTGTAGCAGATCCATTGTTCTTTTACCTTTAATTCAAACTCCGTAGGAAAGAAACGTTTGTTTTGTTTAGTATTTTTGACGCATGAAATCTTGTTCATTTCTCTGTAAGGTTTTCCTTTTAGGCTCCTGAATATAAAACCACCAAATAGAAATGAAGACCACATATTGGTAAAATAAATTTTCAGGAAACTTGTCAATGATGCAGCATGGTGACTAAAGAGAGACTAAACAACAGCCTGTTACCAAAGGATGAAAAGACATAGCACAGACAACTGGGCAAATTTAGCCAATATAAGGAACATTCCAGTGTCTATCAGCCTTATATTTCTTATTAGGTCGTTTATGTTGCAATAATTTGTTCACATCATCTGAGTTAAATCCACACAATCAAAATATTCAAGTGTTTGACTCTCAAAATGTAGAAACTAAAATCGTTAATTTCACTTGTTTTCATCCATGTTTTGTCCACTGCATTAGAAGTTCTGTTATCGAGACAAAAGAAAGAGTTTAAAGTTTGCAGTCAGCACGAGAGACAGTAGACATTAAGAGACGAAGAGAATCCAAGTCGTCAAATGGCTCTTTGACATTTGACTGTTTTCTGCCGGAGGACTTTTACACTGAGTTCATCCTGAAGGAATCAAATCTCACAAACACAAACTGACTGCTTAGTTTTTCTTGGCTACAATGACAGAACAAAACGTCATCAAAGTCACAACAGATGACAAGCTAGTTTCCAGAAAAAAGTAATGGGTGCTAGGAAAACAAAAACATCTTGTCCATACAGAGAGATGACATGCCCTCTGTTGGGCATTCAGCTCAATGAAACCTAAAGAAAGATAGACGTTTACCATGTGAGGTCATGACATCACAATGTTGTTGTCATGTGACTTCACGCCATATATCTTCTGAAATTAGATGACGTATATCGTGAAGTCAGCGTGGCTCTTTGAAAGGTTGCGTCTTTTTCACAAGTTTCTTTCAAAAAACTGCATATTTTCACTTTGTGTGTTGATTCAAATTTCAATCTGCATTAAATCTCTAGTAAAATGGCACATTTTGGGAACATTTATCCATTAAAACCTTTCAAAGAAATGTAATTTCAACACATAGCAGAAAGCATTTGTTATAATTGAAATACTTTGTTTTCAATTCAATTTGAGACACTTCTCTTGTTCGACGTGTGAAATGAATTTTCATTGCAATGCAAAATAAGGGAAATATTTATTACCTTGAAGAGGAAATGAATAATACCAGGTTAGGATCACATCACTAAGGATTCTCCATAAAATTGCAGACCAGGAATTTCCCATTTCAAATATACTTTCATTTGTCACATATCGTCCTTCAATATATTTCACTTTAAAAGTCAGGCACCAGTTGGGTTGTCTGATGCATACGGAAAAGAACACGGAATAAACTCAATGCCGACAAAAACGCTGCACAACTAGTAATCTAAGCGTTATCCTGTTCTTACGTGATTATTTAGTGTAGTTGAAACTCAATAAGAGTATTCAGCATTAGTTTCACACCTTGTAAGGAGTATGTTAGAAGGTAAGGGCTGCAGTGTGAATAAGTGACGGCTCCGTTAATGGCGTGAGACTCCAGGTGTGAAGGTGCAATTAACCCTTTCACTGTGAGGGTGCACCCAGACTTAAAGAAGCAATTAACCCTTTCACTGTGAGAGTGTACCTAGACACGTCAATAATACTAGAGAGGTGTGCGTTTGACGTGTGGGTCACATGAAACACTGATAATGCTTCAGTGTACCTCAATTTAACAAGTCCGATCCAGTGCATTGTTGTGCTTTGGCTTCTCTCATTCAGATCTCTCTCTCTCTCTCTCCCTCTCTCTCTCTCTCTCTCCCTCTCTCTCTCTCTCTCTCTCTCTCTCTCTCTACTGGTTTAATGACAAATTTATAACCATGTTTATTGAATATTATTCAAAGGACCAATAAACCTGTCAAGTAAGGGGAGTTTATCGTAAATAATTTGCCGATAAAACAGGAACCAATAACTACATAACAGAATTTCACTTTTTTGCTAACAGTGCATTAGAAACATTGCACTTTCATCTGAATTCTATTTCATTTTACTCGGTAGGTTGGGACGGTAATTTTTTTTCCAAAAGTTATTCATGGCTCTTCATCATAGGAATGATAAATGTTCCCTGGGCTTTTCTATGAGAAACACAGCGTGGAATTATATTATTTGATGATGTAATACAATAGTTTCTTTTTTAAAGGCACGAAAAACAAAGTGAATTTGCGCATTATCCTTTTTCGGGCGTAATATTTTATTAATGTCAGAAACTCAGAAGCGTTACATGGTAACAGAGCTTTACTCGTGTTCCGACCTCAGCTGAATGTATCACTGTGTAAATGGTGTTAACCGTTTGTACCGGAGGCTCACCGGCGTAAATCACGCTCTGCCGGTGCGTCAGGGGTCAGGGCGATTGCAATTAATCGAGGCTTTTCTTATCTATTTTTGGTTCGACTCAATTATTTTCTTAATATTACTGATAAGATGACAGATAATATTATTCATTTTCTTGCCTAATTAGGCGAATTGATGAAGAAATTAATAAGAAAAAATAGTAATACATAGATTCTCACTGTTTCACAGTTTAAAGTACAGTACATAATATTTCAAACCCGGACATTCATTTTGCACGTGGTTTTGCTGCACATTTCATTGCCGAACGAGAGTTTGTTCAGCATGTCATTGCATTCCTGTTGATGTATTGAATGGTACATCTTCTCAGAGCATGTTAACAACATTACACAGATTCACAGGGCTCTTGTATGCCTCTTGAGGGAGGAGGGGGAGGAAGGTTCTCTTGTTGTGGCTAGATATTGATTGAGCCGAAAGCGCGATAAAGGACACTTTGGCTCTCTGTATCGACCAGAAGAATCTGTGGTCTTATCCTCCTATTATGTAATGATTTAAAGTCACCCAGTATGGAGGTTTAAACAGTTCGTCCTTGGTAAAACAATACGCATGAGGCTTTGTGCACCGACAGGTCATCTCTCTAGTTGTTGACACTTTAAATGATAGCAGCATATGAAGAAAATTCGATTATTCTTAGAACAATAGAATTTCATGCTATGAAATAGCATATTCTTTTGTTCAAACATTCCTAAATTGATGTAACGTTCCTGTTCTGCGAAATATACTCGCTCACCGATGTAAGTAAGAAGTGCACGAGTATGTTGCTGTTTGCTAACACCCATATACAGTGTACAGTCTTACTGAACTGAAAGAGGGTGAAAATAATTTGGGATCATAACAAGGGAGAGACTCACCCCAGTTTTAAAGCCTATAGTCAAAAATATAGGATGCCATATTTCCTCAAAATATTTCAAGAATGGACTACAGAGGATGAAATTCCTATCAGTTTTAGAACAACAGCACATCAAAAGCACAGCATGAAGTCAACTTTCCTTTGATCTTTATTTTGCTCTGTAAGTTTTCAAACTGATAGGAATTTCAGGAACTGTTACCATCGCCTCAGGGAACATGTTTCTAAATTGTGAACCAAGATGGCACAGTTTTCGTCCAAATGGCAGAAGTGGGCTGAAACACTGATGATAACCCAGATGCATGTGATGTGTGTAACATGTCAGGCAGTGGATCCTGCTGGTCAGTAGTGTCAGGGAGATAACATTCAAACCACTGGGTATTAATTTCCCCTTTTAAATAGAGAACAAGATGTGTTACAGATTCATCAGATACTCAACACAAATGGGGTTCTTTGTGCCACGAGGGATCTTTAGTTACATGTTGTGTTATTGTCACCTAACTAGCGCAAATTCCTTTTCAGGAAGCACAGAGTCTGAAATCGGGATTCGTCATTTTCCTGCACTTAGGAAGCAGGTAATCTGTATAGTAAAAATATAATTCTAATTTAGAACTCTTTTCATGAATAGGACAAGCCAAAAGCATAAACACATTAAAGACCTTTTCAAAAATATGACTAGAAATAAAATAATATGTGTATGAAAATATGCCTTAAAAAGACCATATGTATTAAAAAATATGCTCTATTAAATCTTCAAATAAATTGGAATAAAAGACATCTCAAGAGCAATTAAATACAAATAAGACAGATCTAATGCATTTTGTGCCATTACAATTTTATTTTAGTAGTAGTAGAACACAAAATTCTGGTTCAGATCTACATTTTAGTTTGAAACAGTTCTCTACTTCATGCTTATTGACAGAGTTATTCCTCTGTAGTTCTCCCTTTAATGAACCAAAATCTCTATAATTACACTTTAACTGAATCAATACCATCCATCCCTCCTCTGGCAGTGTTTGCTTGGTTTATTAAAGCCTAATCCTTTTAACAACCTTGAAGTGCGCAGTAAGCATTCTGAGTAGTTGCCAGTAAAACCTTGAGAGCAGTACCTGCTGAATAATAGACCATCACTGGGTTCTGCTAAGTTCTTCAATGAATCTGAGCCAAATTCTGCAGATACAAAGTAAAAACTTTTGTTGTCATGATGTGTGGAATTTTCTGTAGCTTTGAATCTCAATAATCTCCATTCTCAATAATCTACAAAGAACCTTCTCTTTTAAAAAGCGATGCATTCATACACTCACAAAACATGTGAAACATGAGTCTTGTACAGACAGTGGCAGAACGGACACTGAATACACATGATCTGCTTTCACTTACCAAAAACGGGAACTTTATAGATTATGGATTACAGACTAGTACAGAAATAATCATAGAATTTACCTTATTGGACTGATGCTGGAATCTTGACATTTACACAACCCAGAGGAATTTAATTTAATCCTGGCTTAACATTTAAACACTTGCTAAACTTAGCATGGAAACAGTTGCATTGCCTTAACAATTCCAATCTGCCAGATTCTGTTTCAGGGGAAGCCTGTCTCGCAGTGATAACTATACATCCCTACTACAGTAAGTTTGTACAGTATTAAGCCCTTAGATTCCATGGTCTCATAATCACAATAGTGTTTACCTAAGAGACCCTTGATACCTGTGAGATGTCTCTGTCCATCTGAGATTACATTAAGTGTTCAGATCTGCTTCCTAATATTGATTCTCCACCACTTTGTATTGACCTGCTTTCTGGAGACCAAGACAGTCTTTCACCAAGGTACCTGGACATTATCTGTAATACTAAAATAAACAGTGCTGTAAATCTAAAATAAATTTCCCATTGTGTAATTGGAATTTATGTACAAATCTGTTACAAATATCTTTTCAAAATGAGGTAAATAAAGTAAAAAAGGCCACAAAAATGCAAAAATTTCTAAAATTCAGCAAAAGAAGTATTTCACCAAGGTACATGATATTAGCTGTAAAAACTAAAATACACAGTGCTGTATTTTTGAAAAAGAAACATCTTCCTTTCCAAAATCAAAAGTTATGTCTGAAACAAAGATATAATCAGAATGAGAGCTATTACAGAAAAAAAGGGTCCTCCTGCTTTATAAGGAATAGACAAAGCAGCAGCCCTTGAAGTTTCTAATATTTTTGAAACTATTTTCTGAAAAGTAAAAGAATTTCATGCTCAGGTAGTTGCGAATAGACCAATGGCATAAATTTCATCATTATATTTTAAATTCATGAAAGATTTGGAAAAAATATGTAGCATAACAAAAATGAAAACACCATTATGAGAAAACTTGTAATCTTCATATTTTCGTGACAATACTTTCAGTGAAAGAGAAATAATCAGTTATTTGATTGACGTGTCAATCAATAGAGTGACCTCTCTGCACTTACTGAAGAACATTAAAATGGCCATCGACACTGCACTTTTTGTACTTAAATAATATTGCGCAATTGGACATTAAATAATTAATATGAGAAAAACATTTTCTATGAAATGTTCAAATTGAATGATGAGATAAAAGGCAGAAATGTTATTGAAAATGTAGAGTACAGCAAAGAACAAGTAATACTTGTCTTTTAAATTTGCCGCCTTGTAGGCTGTATCAGTTCTTGGCGTTTCTGTACCATATTTTGTACCTTCCATTTATATTTAATGGTAAAAAGAGTTTAAAGGAACAATTCTCTCAGGTGATTTTCATTCTCCCTAAAAGGCTATGGCTATATCATCAGATATTGACCAGACGCACCTTTGACTCTCCATGCTGCCATGGTTCATGTATCATAATTATATCAGGTCATGGCCACCATGTCAGGCTGGGCAAGCTGTAAATCAATTAAGGGGTCAAGGACATAATATGTAATGCTGGATAAACTGTAATGTACCTGTGAGGATCAAATCTATCTCAAACAAATATGATCCATGTGGAAGTATGATGTAGCAGGTATAATCATACTCTAGGTACAGAAATACAACTTATCCGAGGCTGAGGATGGACAACCTGTAATCCAGCTTTGGAAGTAAGACATGCTTTCATTGGCTGTACAAGGTATATTTGGATATATACTTGCAATATCAGGCTGGATAAGCTATAACTTTTAGAAGTAAAATACACAATGTCAGGCTGGATAAGTTATCACCTGAATATGGGGACAAGGGCAGATCTTGTCATGTTGGATAAGCTATAATCTCTCTGTGATGAATGAGACAGAATTCAGAGGGAATCCTAGGGTGTTCCCCAGGGAGAGCATGATAAATAGCAGAACTTGATAAGGATATTATATGAAAGCATGGATGGGTCAGAACAAACATGAGTGTAATCCACAGAAATGGCCAATAATTGTAATAGGCTTACTACAAGTATGTGTGTGTGCCGACCTAAGAAAATAAGCAATGACCTATCTCTATAGTAGAAAATAAACAGTTTTCAAACCTAATAGAAAGGGCCCTTATTAATATCAAATATGCCGCACCCTTTTCACTGATAAAATTTATCCAGTTTGGACCCGAAAATCAAATCCGAAAGAAATGATTGTAAATAGGTACAAAACAG
The DNA here is from genome assembly GCA_038406195.1 of Haplosyllis anthogorgicola. Classification (NCBI taxonomy): domain Eukaryota; kingdom Metazoa; phylum Annelida; class Polychaeta; order Phyllodocida; family Syllidae; genus Haplosyllis; species Haplosyllis anthogorgicola. Next base: position 1,828 of record JBCAUI010510127.1, on the reverse strand, counting down.
TAGTCATAGCGAACGTCATCGTCACAACGTCATATATTGACGCCCCCAAATCTATGACGTCACCTATCACCATGCACGTGAAAGGTAAACAAATTCAAAGAATTGTTTTTGGTGGTAGCCTTGCTACAAGTTTGCGAATATTAGCCAATTTACTTGAAGCCTTGAAAATAGATAAAACATTTCATATATAACACACAATTGTTTTAAATATTGAACATGAATGTCTAAATTACAGTGCAAATGGTAGCTTCACCACTTGGCCTCAAAGGCAAATGCTTGAGGAAATATTACCTAAAAAGCAGAAGCTGTAGGAAATTAGGTTAATACAGGGAGTTGAGCACAATCAATAATATGAATCTCCGTTACTGTAACTGGATATAATGTCCCATTGTCCCATTAGATCCTGAAGTAGAAATGAAAAGCATTGCATCATTATTATCTAAAGCGTGCTTTCCTTTCTTTAAATTACATTGTGTGCATTTTATACAAAACCTTAGAGTTATTCTGTTTTAGAATAGCTTTTAAAGGATTTGCATACAAAAGAATAAAAATTACATTGAAGATTTAAAAGATAATCTTAAATTAAAAAAGAATCATTATGAAAACATTCTACCATTAACACAAAAATAGTCTCTGCGTGAACAATGAAAAACAGGTGTTCTGAGTGTTTTATCAATATATTGTGATAAGCTGTATCAAATCCAATATAGTGACTGTGCATGATTTTTATTTTATGTGTGTCATCTGTAGCAAAGGATTAACTTTATCACAAAACAGTTAGAAGCTGCAGGCAAACATATACACACAACAGTCTAATAGTACCCTTAGGTCCTAATGACAGGCCATATTTACCATGATTAACCCCAATATGTCATCATTCATTATTAATTAATGTTGGTGTCTCTGGTAACAAAGATTTTTCAGAGGAAGTTAATTAGATTGTGGAGCTTAAGGTTAATCCCTCCTCCAGGCATCTCTGGGTCACCATGTACATAAAACACCTGGGTAAAACTTACTGTATGTTAGTAGTAGCCAGTTACTGGACAGTCACACAGCAGTGGACAAGGAACAGCAGAAATTTGAAATTTCACAATTGTGTCTATTACTTAGTACACAATGTGGAACTTGATACATAAAGCAACTGGGTAAAACTTATTACAACATGTTACTGGATTGTGACACAGCAATGGCCAAGGAACAGCAGTACTTTTGAAAGATAAGATTCATGGATTGTATCTATTACTTAATGTTACCGCGCGTTACCTTTTCTCTTAGAATTGATGGATTTGTCCTATTTTAATGTTGCAATGGCCTTGACTTTGATTGAGGTCAAAGTGAAGGTCACCATTAATAATTACAATAGGAATGGATTTGTTTCATTAAACTTGCTTCTAGTGAAAAGACCTGATGTCGTTGTTACTTTGGGGAATAACTAATGAAATTGTGAAAGCATTTGACTGATTTCACTTCAAATTTTATTGTTCAATTCAAAGTAAAGTCATGCACTGACATAGGGCTGCTAGTGAAATCATCCTGGAGGAATTAATCCCCAGCCCCTAGGGCTAGCAGGACATACCACACACTTATGAAACAGTATCCCTATCCCATCATGCAGTGAGATTAACTTCAAACCAATTGTCAGTACAATTATTAATTCACACAAAAACACTCTCCTAACAAAAATTTGCCCAAATACCCTTAATAAATGACCATATTACATCACAATAATTAATATTTCACCCTTACATCAGTTACATTTAAGTTGGTACTATAATATCCCTTGATTTTATAAGAGTTCCAACATTTAGATGTTCCATCTTAATAGTCC
>JBCAUI010510116.1:0-12629 GCA_038406195.1 Haplosyllis anthogorgicola | reverse complement strand
TGTGCTTTTTCTCATTTCTTTGTTATTCCAAGCGTGATAGACATTTTACCCGGCCTACCCGGGTAATTCTCTCGTTTGAAAATGTGGTGGTCAGTAGGGAACAACCATTGTGTTAGGAAAACTTCTAACGACTCTAGACATGTTCGTAAACAATAACAGTGCTCTTTTGAAATAATTTGAGATGCCAATGCTAAACCAAATGTCATCCCCTGGTTTTGGTCTACATTTTAACCTATAATAAAGTTCTTATAGTTCCATGCTGTTCCTGAGAGCTCTGTTGAAATCTGGATGCCTCCTTGGATTGCTAGATTTAGGATGGTCTTACCCTACAGAAATAACAATTGAGAAAATGAAAAAAATAATGTTATATTCTCCAGGTTCCACTTGTATGTCATGGTGTTTGAAGACCAATAAGTAAGCTTTAGAATTTTGTTGAACAGTGTTCTTTTATTTTGAAGTACAACATTCAAAAGTTATAAAGTCTAAACATATACAACCAAAAGGGGTAGAGCTATACAAGATGTTGATCTAAAGCTGCATGCATGGGTATAGTGGGAAAGAGGCCTGCTATTGCAGCAGGCTAGTCTTGTAAAATGTTGGTCATAGGCCAATGGTGAAGCAGGCTATTCATGGGTAAAACCCATGTACCATGGAAAGCTCTTTACAGTATGTAGAGTTTGTTTGAATAAATAGCAATGTAAAGAATAAGATTTATTTTGAGTGATGTATTTATTTCTAACAATAACTGCGTCGTTTGAACAAAAGTCTCCATTTGACCACCTTAGCTATATTTTGACGCAGTCAGTATTTTATCTTTTGATCCTTTAGTTCACCAGGGTTATTTTGTTTCAATAGATTAAAATTAGGATTAAGATCGAATGACGCTTAATTAGGCTGGAAACACGCTATATTCGTTACTTATTGTCATCTACATTGTCTTATGCAACTACATCAATTTGTAGTATCTGAACAGTGTTTTTCACAGGTTTATCTTTCAGACGCAAGGCTTTTCGGAAAGCCCAGTTAAAATCTGGATTCATCCCGGCGTAGATCCATGGATTTATTAGAGCGTTTCCATAAAAAATAATTGTCAGCCCAGTTCTAATTGTATATTCTACTTTGAAAGTTGGATAGGAAAATAGATTTACAAGCATTGCTGGTATATAGAAGGAAAAGTGGCAAGCCTTTTGGTAAGTTTATGCGTCTTGACGGCACTTGAGTTCCTTTTACCGGACAGTTCGAAACCATCACTGCTCTTCAACACTTCCTTTCTTTGCCTCCTTATCAGTAAATAGATATAGATGTAAAGATCGGATACCAGGGCTAAACCGATCATGGACTTGTGGACATGTAAAGCGACTTTGCTTTGAAAGAAATCCATGTGGCAAAATATTTGCAGTTTGATACTATCTCTACCTGAAAATGTTGCCAAGGAGACTCGTTAAACAATTAATCATTTGCAATTTATTTTTTTCTACCCAATGCATTACTACCTGTGTTCTGACCAATTCGACCATATTATTGACCTAAATCATCCGCGAAGATAATGTAATCTTTATAATGTAATTGAAAGTTGGTTCACAATAAGTTTTAATACTCACCAAATATTCGTCGTTACTGAATTCGTCGTTACTGAAACTCCTAATATCAACAACCACAAAAGAAACAGTGCTTTTCTTGCGTTTGACATTGTAACCCATCTGATCGCCTTCAACGGATAATGCAATGATATGTATCTTTCCACAGATATCAGCAAAAGATTACAAACATTTCCAACGACTGAAGTCGTAATTAACCACATTCTTGTAATGCAAAAAATCATCGCGTATTTGTCAAGCGGTGGAAGAAGAGGAGGTCGCCAAGGAAAAAATAATCAAGTCCAAGCAAAAGATCGGCGCACGATAAACTCAAAATGAGTATATTTGTAACCTTCCGATAAAGCTTTTTAAATCTTACAATTACAAATACTATAATGCTATTCTCAATTAATATCATGGTGTATATAAATAAGAATGTGATAGCATATATCTGTGATACATTCCTCACAGACTTTAATCCGTAATTTAACGTGTCGTTGTTCATGATTGGAGAACTGTGGCTGGAAGCTGGTCTGCAGTCAAGGTTTCACTGTTATTCCGATGAATTGGCTGTTACGTCACACGAGCGAATGCACTGGCCAGCTTTGGTGTAGGGTTCAGACATCGGAGGAAAGTTGTCATCGATGGCTAGACGTTTATGATCCCTCAGATATCCGGATATTCGGAAATTATATGAAATTACATCAGAAAATGATAAGAAAGTAACTGAACCTGTTTACGTTAGCATACAGGTACGCTTGAAAGTGCATCTGATATATCTTTCTACATGCTTGGCAATAGAAAATTTATAAATAATATAGCAAATGTCGTTTTCTTTTTATCAAGATAAACTGTTGGAAAAATTCATACATCATTTATTTATACAGCAGACATGGGTTTAAAATTAATAATTCTGATTATTCGATGGTAAAAATTTAACATCGTTGATCGCGATTTTTTACAATACCGATCGATTTAAAGAATATCCGATTGATTGGCCAAGCCCTACTTTGGTGCGTGCGTCTTTGTCTTTAACTGAATTGGTGCGTGCGTCTTTGTTTGTAACTGAATTTGCGATTTTACAAAGGACAACACAAAACGAACGAGGTGTCTAGATAGGAGCACTGACCCTCATGCCTCCCACCTACCCCGACTGTTGCCTAGAATTGTCTGAAATGGCCAGAAATGCATTTCCCCAGTCCAGGGGGTGGGGGGGGGGGGAGGTCCTGGTCAACTTTTTGCAATGGCGGCAGACAACACAAATGTACATTTCATCCAATACATAGACCCTCCTGCTGAGGCATGAGGAGTCAATACCTTTTATCTATTATATCACAGAATATGCAAAGTGGATCTCTGTGTGCATTATTCCCAAATGGATGCTTAGACCGGTTATATTGAGTCTGTATTTGTGTATTATTATGCGTAGATGCATGTTCGAATCTGCTTCATCTATTGTACGAGAAATGCATAAAAGCTGCGTAATTACTGCGCCAATCAATAGCCCCTGTTCTGTTAACCTACTATCTGACCTAAAATGTTCACATTCTCTTTGCAAACACAAAATTTAAATTCCATACCATTGGCAGATCCAGGATTTCCCGTAGGAGGAGGGGGGCGCCCGGCCCGTGGGGGGCGGCCCTAATTTTCACCTATTTTCGCCCAAAAATCGGGAAAAACTGCATGAAAATGAAGACAAATTTGGCGCCTCCTGTGTCCCCCTAAATCCGCCAATGCATACCATGCAGCAAGCAAACTTTAATGGTGCTGGGGAATCTTAATTTTGTCTGTTGAAAAGCTGATTTTAATGTGAAATAATAATAAATACACGCACAGATCTATGAACGGACTCAAATACGAATTTACATTTTAGTTACAGAGATTTTAAGATCATAGAATCGTTTTTTGTTAACAAGTGTGAAGCGAGTTGACATTTCTTTGATAAATTTATAAGCAGTGCGTTCCGTACTGGAATTGAGTCAATTTCTTTTTGCTAATATTAGTCAGCAAGAATGTTTACTGTGTAAAGATAAACAAGTGATCCTACAAGGCGTTTTTTAATCATTTGGATCACATTGCACTGACCGTATTTTCAAAGTGCGGCGATCGGAAGAAGATAAAAATAAAAATTGAGCTTGTTCACTAAAAAGCTAAACTGCTTATAAACGTCAATAAATTTCTCAATCATCTCATGACAAAACTCATTATGATGTAAAATATTTCAACCTCAAAAGAGGGAGGGGGTTTTTTTGTTTGGTTTGGTTGTGTTTTTTTTGGTTTTTTTTGGAAACTGATTTCAAAATGTGGCCTGAAATGTATTCCGAACAATTAAATAACAAAGCCTAAGCTAAGATTAGAACAAGTACAATTTACTCATGTTTTATCAATGAGGTATCATCCTTAATCTCTGAATAAATACGGAGTGTTGTCATTTGCAGTATCTTATCTTTAACAAGACGGAATTGTACTTGAAATTGTACAGAACTTACAGAAGTAGTTTTTCAGTGGTTCACAAAAGGAATCAATAAATCGAACATCCAATTCCAAATTAAAATAAAAAAAAGATATGTCAGTTAAACATGGTTCCATATTTTCCCTTTCCTGGTTCAGAAATTTAAAGTAAAAAGAACAAAAACTACATACATGGAATTTACGGACTTCTTGTATTGTATTGAGGTCACTTTGTATGCTGTGTATAATTTTTGCCAATGGGCATTTAAGGTTTTCTAATACACTTGCCGAAAAAACCCCCAAAAAAACAACAAAAAAACCCGAGAAACAGAAAAGACAACGACAATAATTAATTGAATAATGACGCATGGGTCAAGAGTCAAAAGAGCTGAAAAAATTTTGACATTGACATTTGACAAAAAATGTTGACATTTGAATTTAAATGAAATTAAAATCCTTTAGTCGAAGATTACAAAGCAAATTCCGAACCTGTATTTTATTTTACATGTGAGATCCGAAAATATAAACTCTTCCTGGTTGATGTCATCTCAATTTTCGGAAAAATCAGTCATTCCTCTTTGTACATACATTTGTATAAAAAGCCATGTTTTCCAAGAAGCCAAAAATATACACGTGCAGGCGAAAATGCAAATTCCCCTCTACTTGCATTGACTGTCATCACTGCAGTTATCGTGGTTCGACATGCCAAATGGAAAGGTTTCATCCACCTTAAGTTTGGCTTCATCATCCTGGATTGCGGCCATGTTGACCATGTTGATTGTATGAATGAATAGTAATTAATGTTAAGCAATTGACCAGGAGAATAATAATGATGCTGACGGGAACCTATTTGTTGACATTACAAACGAAGGGATTGAAAGCGTTTATTGTGGAGCTAAGTGGCCATCATAGACCTGAGATAGTTAATTGTAAAATATCAGATTGCGTAATGCTGAAGGTGGCAGAGTGAAATATTTGCCTCAATTAGGTAGGTAAATTATGATTTTGCCTTCAGGTAAAAGCATCACATGTTGAGGTTACATGTGGGCAAAACAAATGCGAAAGATAATATAAAAATTGTTACAAACTGAGAAAAATTCTATATTAAATCTGACAAAAACTAGACAGACCCGTGGCTGCGAAAGCACAGTCATGCAACATGGCGCAATGAACTAAAAAAGTTGGCGAAGAAAATCACATAAAAACGAAAATAACATTCTTCTTTTGCGTCTTTTTGCGCAATGTTTTTTTACCTTTGGCCAGACCGTTTTGTTTGGTGGATTCAGTTTAAATGAAAGAAATTTTGAGAGTGACGATTGGGAAAAAGAAAGTGAAACCTTGCAAGTTATTTACACTACGATTGAAATTTATGAAGTACACAAAAAATGGCAATAAGTTGCAACCCTACACTGAGGTGACAGAAAGGTACAGTTTTCTATTTTGCCTCAGATTCCTTTTTTTTTAAAATAATTTATGACTTGAGAACAGCAGTAAACAAAAATAGGTCCAGATGGACCTGAGCTCATTTGACATTATCAAAAAACTAACACAACATAGACACTTATGATCAAATCTCAACATTGTAATTTGAGAAAAAGACAAATATGGATGCCAAACTAGGAATATAGGTGGCATCAATATAACTTTTACCAGAAATGAAGAGGGTATGTAGATGCATAAGACTGTCAAATATGAAGTCTGTGTCACCAACTGTGTGTCCATGAGTGAGGTTCAAAGAAAAGTACAAATATGGCTCCCAATTTGGGAATAATGGTCACAGCAACATAGTTTTTGCTAGGCTTTGAGATTGGATATAGGTGCAAAGATGTGAAGTCTGTGTGATCAATAGTGTGCTTAGGGTAGCTGTGATGATGACAATGCAGGACAATGATGACGATGACGACAATGACGACGGACAATTCATGATTCTATAGGCTCTTTGGCAATTATACCAAATTAGCCAAAAATCTACATATTAAAAAAAAAAAATTTGGCTTATAGTTTAATCAAAAAATCTAACAGATGTAAAATTGGATGAAGAAAAAGATGACTGTTGCGAAATTTTCATTTCTTGACAAGAACAATTATTCAGTGTAAAGTTTGACAAGGGACGTCCGGGTATAATGCCCTTGATTTCACTGCAGGCAAGGAGATGATTAAACCGCAAACGTACAATGTAGAAACAAATGCAAATAGGTTTGATTTATTTGACTTAGACGTGTAGGTGGAGGAAAGAGAACGGGATAGAATTGATTGGATGTGTTGCACAAAATGTTTGTCCACAGATGAGCATTGATTGCACTTTGGTAACATCCTAGAATCGATGCCGCAAGTCAAGTATCATTACAAACAAGTGGCGGTGAAATTACAGAGTCAAATTCCATGTAAGGCAGCAACCGGAACTTTTTTTGGCCGCAAAAATATTATTCAGACTTGAATAGATGTACAGTAAAACTGGATAAAAAAAACTGAAAAAAAGAACCCCAAAGTGGAGCAAAGTTGAAAGACCTATGAATTCATCAGACCAATGTAACATTTCCCCGAAAATTCAACTTCTTGTTTGGAATTTCATCCATAAATAAGCAATAGCCTGTATGCATGGGTACCATTGCGAAATATACAACGAAAAAGAGGAAACATTTTTTGCAAGTTACTATACAGTACTTGATTAGAAAATGTCTCATGCTACATGGTGCAATACCCCATTGGAATCGGGTTTGCAAGTAACGCTTTAGTACTTTCGTGCATTTTCCCCATGCAAGAAATTTAATCTAGCTGGAGTTGTGCTGAAAAAAGTAATCTCTAAAGGAAAAACTTGAGATGCTGTTTCGGAAATCTCTAAAGGAAAAACTTGAGATGCTGTTTCGGAAATCTTTTCCGCGTATCAAAAATGTCAGATTTATCGGAGGATTCAAAAGAAACGTTTGACGCAACCTTATTCTCGTTGCCCTTCTCTTTAGTTACTAAAGGTTAAAGACCGCAATAAATGCCTCCCCGTTTCACGCTGGTTCCTCCTTGTGCAGGGGTCTCACGGGTCACAATTCGCTATCCCGGATATCCGTGAGCCTATACCCGGCCCGGTGACCAGAACCCTGAAGATACCATGGGTTGTGCAAAGTTGCGACTGAATAACATGTTCAGAGTGACTGAATAGTATATCAAATGTTTGCGTTCTTCATATATAATCACAAAGTTATGTTTAAGAATTTATTTAAGGAATTATGTAAGTTTCGAAATAAGTTTAAGAAAATTTCACAATCTGAAAAAAAGCTCAAGTGTCGGGTCACTGTTTGACATTTCGCGTATTGCCTTAGCTACCCAACCCGACGGGTACCCGAGAAACCAGTGGAATCCCCATCCTTGTGTAAAAGTTGTGGAGCGGCTTACAACATACTCATTTGTGTGACAAGCTGCGCTATTTTCTTCCATCATCATTTCTGCCCATAAAGTGTAAGCAGCTAAATTGACCATGATTGCACACAAAGACAGAAATCTCCTAAAGCACTTACAATATGCGCTTAAGCCAATTCGGTGTGGATGCCTGGCACTTTCGTAAAGCATCTTTGTTTTACTGGCTTGGTGCCATTTCACCTTCAGATTTTTTTTTTAAAGCTGAAAAATGTACGCTTTTGTTTATGCTTCTGAATGCGATCATGTGGGACAGACTACAATGCATCCCACTTAACTCGAACCTGAAAGAAAACTAAAAAAAAGTTCGAGAAAGCAGAGATCAGATCTAACCTCGATTTCCTCAAGCCAGGAAGATATTAGATTAGTTGTAATGCACAACATATTACAAAACACAAAATATGAGCCAAAGTTAATTTGTTAAAAATGTGTTAAAAGTTACCTTTATATTGGTAATCTTTTGCGTTATCTGTCAAGTCATGAATATGAACCTAGAATCTGCCCACCTCAACATTTGACCTTTTTGCGGTTCTTACTAGAACGATTTTCCAAGCTTACTTGTTCAAAGGAAACAATTAGAATGTAAGGCCACTCAGTGTTTTGTACTAAATAATTTTACGTAAAGAAAGGGTGAGCAAGATTCATTATACATGAGAGACACAAGGCACACAGGCAGACACACGCACTAAGGCAAACAACCAACCTTTCGGCTGATTGGGGATTTTTTGCATCAACTGCACATAAAAGTTTTTAAGTCAGTGCCCGGCTTCATGCATCCTGTCGAGATTTATGAGAAATGCAGAAAACATTCCCCGAGTTACTGGCCATTAGTTTGCTATGCATAAACAGTGTAGTAGTCTTGTAGGTCAGGTCCATCAGACTAAGAAAACAAGATTTTTTTTAAAAATCTTGCAGCAGATCGATACGGCACTGGCTTTGCAATCTGTGATTGTCTTTTTTATTATCTTCGAGACGGACTTGTATCCAATCACAGGCGAAAGACAACGTTTAAATACGTCTGCCTTACGGCATGTTAACGCAAGTCGGTCGTTTTACGATATTTTAATAACACGGGAAGCGTGCACTGCGCCTGATGCTGCACTTGTTTACGGGCAATAAGGCCATGTGAGGCCGGGAGATGCAGGCCGCTCCGGGCCCGTGACATTTTCACGTGTAATTAATGCGCAATCAATAAAAGTAAATCGGATCTCATACATAAATGTACATGAGATAGTTATTGATACAGACGTCAAACTGTATATTACAGGGGCACCAACGGGTTATTTTGCACTTTCTGGTGGATCATACAAAAGATATTGTGCCTTCTTCTTTTCGTATTTTTATTTTAATTGTCTAGATATAAATTTTGTTGCTGACCGAAATTTTCAATACGACAAATAGTCAAATAGAAACAAACAAACAAAAAAAAACAAAAACAAAAAAACCTGATGCGTACTCGTAAAATCTACAGTAAGATCTGCATTGGGCGTACTAGCCATTAGGCGATCCACGTATTTTTTTTTTTTCAATCACCAAAGTTATTTTTACTTCGTATTTTGTACTCCATTGGACGGAATTACTGTCATCCACATACTTTCTTCCGTGAATTTTGACCAGTGCAGATTTTATTGTAATGCAGTGAATAGATATCAAATGCACATTGGAAGAGGCAATAACTTGCTGCGTGACTCAAGGTTTAGATGTTACTGGAGTTTTTTCCTGTCTTAGTTTATTTGATAATCTGGAATTCAAGCGATTAAAACAAGTTCGAGAAACAAAGGTGTTCATGTTTGTAGTCAGGTAGTTTGTGCTTAGCACAAACTACCTGACTTAGTCATCACAGTAACTCATGTCTAAAGGAGTAAGGAAAAAGCATAGACAGAGAAGGAGGGGTTACCTTAGGCAGTGTGATTTAATAAGAGGTTATTTGAGCATTTTACTGAAGGACCGAGTCATTTTGCTAGCTTACTTGATTATTGTTGTTAGCCTCATAAGAAATTGCACATAAATATGCCTTTAAAAAGAAGAACTGATGTGGAACAAAGGATAATTTCACAAAAAAGAAGCTGAACCTACGCATCGCTAATTTAGTGTTCGAACTAACAAATTGCGCAATTGCAGGCTTTTATTTGGTATGAACAATCTTCTATTTATAAGATCTTCTAATGGCTCTCACCAAGAAATACAAGTAAACTCATTCATATTTACATATTACAGTTTCTAATCGTTCATCAATATTTCTGAAGCATCATGAACTTGTGCAATCTGACAATACAAATTGCAGCCCGTGCAGATAAAATACAGGATCAAATCGGCGCATTTTAGGCGATGATACTCTTAATTTGCTATGATTTTCATGCAAACAAAAGCACAGAATAAAGTTCTATTATTCTGAAATGCATTAATTTTATGAAATTTCGTTCTAAGGCCGTTTTAATTTGATTCCTTGGATTACATTTCCCGCCATATTTTAAGTTGGGATTTTAGGTGAGACATTGTAACAGTCTCAATTACGACCCTGGACAAGTTACATGTCGCATGAATGGGCCAAGGCCGAGTTATGTACGGATAATGTCTGGGTGAATGGTCGAAAGCCTTCATGGAAAGTTATTGAAAGCCATAAAAGCTATTTTTCACATTATTTTGGGTAGCGTTAGCTTATATTTCTCAAAAATAAATAAATAAGGTTGGCAAAGTATCATGCAGTAAGTAATCATAGACACATAAATAAATACATTTATTTAAATGAGTTAGTTTGTTTGTGTGTGTGTGTGTGGAAAAAGCCTTACTTCAGTTGGTTACCATTGACGACGCCACTTCGGTACTCTGTACTCATCAGCTGACCTTACCAGGAAATGGACACAAAAATATCCATCAAATAAATACATGTGGACAAAAAATCGATCTGCACCCTGAAGGCATTTATGTACTCTCACAGAGATATGCCTGTTTAAATAATCATTTTGAGTACATTTTTTCTTACGAATGTAATCATTCATCCCTACGGGGTTTAGCTGCAGAAGGTTAATGACATTTTAGAAGACACAACATGTCTATGTTTCCACAGTAAACTGTTTGCAATTTTACACAATCAGTTGTAGTCGACTGTCTTTCCCCACACCAAACCTTTTAAGATCAACAGCATACCATTACTGCTATATTTAAATATTGCTTTAAATTATTCACTTGGTTGGGACACATGTAATCACAAATATCCTCGTTGCAGGAGACTAAATGTCTGGCATAAAAAGCCAAGTATTGGTCGGAGTAGTGAGAGTGGAAAAGTCCTGCAAAATAACAAACGAGAGAAGACCTATCGGTGCACAGACCCTCATGCCATATTTAGTCCAACTTTTCACAGAATAGTCTGAAATGGCCAGAAGTGCATTTTCCCCAGTTCAGGTGGCGGGAGGGGGAGTCCTGGTCAACTTTTTCACCGAATTATCTGAAATGGCCAGAAATGCATTTTCTTCAGTCCTGTGGTGCTTCAAAGTTTCACTGAATAAAATGTCGTCATAATTTTATTATTAGCGCAGGTGATTTAGTGCCCATTTAAATCATAACGTTAAGGGCTCGCCACACCAAGCTTTAGGGTTTGCTTTTGCTTTAGCTTTAGCGTTGGAAAATGATTGGGTCTCTATTTAGTTTAATGTGACGGCCACACCAAACGGCAAAGCTAGCTTTAAAGCTTGGTGTGGCCACTCCATTAAACTATACAGAAATCCATTTACTTTTCAAAGCAAATGCTAAAGCTAAAGCAAACGCAAAAACTTGGTGTGGCCGATTCCTAAGGACCTAGAAAGTGTTTCTTGGGATTTATCTTCTTATGATGAAGAAAGTTTGAACATCTTGAAAGCCGCACCACAGCTATTCTAACTTTTCATTGAACCATCGTATCCCAACCTTAACAATCGACATATCAACCTCCACCCTTCGCATCCTGTTTAAGCATCGCTCAGGATAATTACCGACTGGATCTGTCACTGATCGCAGGGCTATTTTTAGAGGTGCGTGTGTTGGTGGAGAGCTATCAGTGATTCTGGGTTAAATGAAATAACCTTTAAGCCTAAGTGAGTGGGTGGGAGAGTGAGGGTGGGGGATGGAGAGGGAAGGGGGATAAATTATCCAGCTTTGAGATAAAGGTAAATACTCTATCTATACGCAGCTGTAAACAGCTCTGTATCTCAGCGCTATTGAAGTTGTTGGTTGAAAGTCACGAAAGAGAAAACCAAATACAAAATAAATGCAAATATTTTAAACGGTAAATTGCAAACAGGGATGGAGTCAGCATTTTGTAATGTCTATCATACATTTTTGACAATAAGACCTACATTGGGAAAAGTTTTTGCTGCAATTCTGCTTTTATTCCGTCTGGTTTATAATATTTTAATAAAGTAGTTATCTCCCTCAGTCAGGGTGTACATTCTGATTTGAACCACAAAGTTTGCAGATGGCAAAATACCTTCTCATGATTTTTTTTAGTATGCCTATATTGGACAGTGCGCAAATCGTGAAAATCCTATCAATTTGGAAAAGTACAAAAAAAGAAGAATTCTACTCTGTTCTTTCCAAAGCTGATAGGAATTTCATCCTTTGTGTGGCGGGTTCGCACACTGGCATCCCAGTCCTTAAGTGCGCTAATCCTCCCGGCCACGATGGCACGTTTACCAGCCCAAGAACATTATATTGGGAACCACTTGATAAAAAGATTTGAATGCTGGGCTATTCATACAGAAATTACATTTCCAGATTCAGCCACATTTTCTTTGCCTACGACAGAAATTATTTGCACAACGTTTGAAATTAACTTTTAAACCTGTGGTAAAGTTCGGGAACGCAAATCCTGAAATTCCTATTAATTTTGAAACGCGTAAAACAAAGGGGGAAACAAAAGAATTTCACGCTGTGCATTTGATGCGCTATTGTTTCAAAAGTAATAGAAATTTCAGGATTTGGTTGCCGCCAAAATAACTGGAAACAAGGCGGGTTCCGAACTCTTCCGTGTCAGGATATACCATATACCACGATATTTCCTGTATCAGGAAATAGACTTTGTAGTCAGCCAATTTCCCACTAATTTCACATTTCGTAATGGCCACTTTCCCTGTTAAGGCAATTTTTGGCTCATTTGGCATATATGCCAAAGAGCCTATAGAATCATGAAGTGTCCGTCGTCCGTCGTTGTTGTCGTCG
>JBCAUI010510105.1:0-12629 GCA_038406195.1 Haplosyllis anthogorgicola | reverse complement strand
GGCATAATCCAAGTATACCTTCTCCTTGCATTTATGAGTACAAGGTACATGCCAATCATCTTCATATGAAGAACCTGAAGCGTTAACACTGGAATGGATTCCACTTTCTGTGTTTCATTCTATCTTTATCTCATCTTTTACTGGAGTAGATGATGAATATGGCACAAGTTTATATGGACTTTGTTCCATTGAGTTTTCTATCTGCTCCATGAGTAACATCTGGTTCCATTCAGATTCTTCATCCAACTGGTTTGGAGTGACCTTGTTATTCTGTGCATCAGATTCTTCATCTGACAAGACAGACTCAAGTGCATTTGGCTCCACTTCTCCATCTGGATACTCCTCAAAATCCTCCATGGATGCTGATGTTTAGGCAGTTGTTGCCAAAGACAGTGACTCTTGAAGTTCCTGATGCCCAAATGCTGTGCAATGAATGTCTGGATCTGTTGTAACTCCAATAGATACAGGGGATGTGTCGACATAAGTTCCACTGTAAATCTTGAATGTCATATCTATTTTTTGTATCACGCCCCTGATCATATTTCCACGATTAAGCCAGATTAACAAAATGACAATGGGAAGTGTTACTTGGCATATCACACCCCTGATAACTATCATTGGAAATTCTCAAAGGAGTGTGCAGGAACCCCTGATATTGTGATGACTAATTGAACTGTGCTCATTCAAAAACAAATCAATTTGGTGATCCATAATGGGAAGAAATCCCTATCAGTTTTGAAACAATAGCACATCAAAAACACAGCTTTAAACTCTTGTTTTCTCTATTGTCCTGTACATTGTAAATTCAAAGAAGTTTTAGGAACTGTTAATGATTTTGCTTAAGTCCTGTTTTTTTGGGGAACTTAACACCTTTTTGATTCACTAGTGCTCTCTTGATGATAATTTGGAAATAAGAAAACAGCATTAAATGCTAAGAATAGTTTTGACATTTTTTTCGGGCACATTGTGAAGGTCCATGCTCCTTCTATACCATAGCATTGAAATGTTCTTTCCAATCATAACAGTATATAAAGTGTAACAGTTGATGCTGCACTTCCATACAAGGTTGACACTAGATGTGTTTACTCTCGTGCCAGCCAGTGGCAACTAGTAGACATGAAGCCTGTGTTTGCTTTCATCCCTAATACGTTCTTTTCTGCTGTGGAAAATGTCTGATTGATCTGGACGGGTAAGTACTTTGAGTACACTGGAATATTTTGGTATCTGCATGCATCTTGAATACATACCCAGATGTGCAAATGACAACACACCAACAACATTGCTCTTGCATGAGAAAAATTTTGTGTGACAAAAAGTGAATTGCTTGATCTTGACCAATAAGAACGGCAAAAAGCACATGTAAGACAAAAGTTAACAAAGACTACACACTATATGGGACCACCAGGATATGAAGTTTGTGTTTGAATCACGGTGCTCTTTATGTTGATTACAGTTACGACGTGTATGTTCTTGACGGGGAGTTTCATGTGACGGTAGAGAAGCCCATCGGGTGGTTCCACCTAGTGTGGGTGTACCACGGTCCCGACGGGGGAAGCGACATCTACCACAACGGTGCCCTCAGTGGCAGCAACTACATGAAGGACATGTGGAACAACTTCAATGCTAGGGACGGGAGGATGGTGATCGGCAGGTGGATCACCGACGGGAACTACGGGAAGGCAAGTGTGACGGTGGACGAACTGGCCATATGGAACCGACAGTTGTCAGCAGTGGAAGTTGGATTGTTGTATAACATGAATTGATTGTCAGATTCATAAATGTTTATTTTTCTTATTAGTTCTGTAGCAGATCTCAATTGTTATGTTTTCCGCCCGACGATAAGTTGCGGAAAAGGCTTTGAAGCACTGGGCAGATAACTGTTTCGAGTACTGTGGCTTTCATGCTGAAATATTTTGATGTATCTGCATACATCTTAAAAATGTATACTACCATACAAATAATACAACATAAAACCAATGCTCTCACATAATGAAAATTTTGTGTGATGGAAATAGGCAATGTCCAATCTCGGCATATTGTTGCTTATCATCTCTTATCGTCGGGCAGAAAACAGAAAAATTGAGATCTGCTACACAACTTTTATGTGAACTTAGGTCTGCAGTGCACCAATACAAGTTAGTCTGAAATCTGCCTTCAATTCTACTAACTACAGGTCCTTTTTGGCGGCAATAAAACCAACGGGATCGGGGGGGGGGCTTATGATCCCAACTGATACAGAAAACTTGTAATGGATACTAATGCTGCGTCTTTATTTCATTGTGAAAATATCTTATTGAAGGTGTGGTAATTAATACTGGCACACATAATGTAGGAAACCCGTGGAATGAAGGCAACCCATGGAATGGAGGTATGTACTTATTACTAAAAACAGTTATCAAAAAGAAAAGCTGGAACTCATTGCCTTAGTTGGAAGTGCACACGCCTCATACATGAGAGAAAAGGTCCCAGGCAGCAATGCCAACCAAGATGGCAGGTGTCGCATTCAGAGGTGACTAGATATAACCCTGGCTTTACAATCTATGGACAAAGCCAATTTAAGTCCAAAACAGGGGAATAAATGGGCCCACAAATGGCTGCCCTCTAGTGCCAGATAACAGACTGCTACAGTTGCCACCCAATAAAATAAAATGAAATCAGTCAAAGCTTAAAACCTTGAAGTTTTCAAATAAGAAGAGATTCTCATTGTGTATCCCACTGTAACTCATGGAATAACCTACACGTATTCACCTGAGTGCTTCTGTTCGCAGGTTCTGGGGATCAAGTGTGTGATATCAGCTCGAATAACGACCCTCTGGCCAAACCGGACTACTGGAGTCCTAGCTACAACACCGAGAGCTGCTACACCTGTCCAGAGGAGAGGTACCTTCACATTATATTGTCTGTCGAGTGAAATTCAGTTTTGAAATTTGACAGAGTATGTGGCCTTTGGCCTAAAAAAACTGACCGCACTGCAAGAATAGTCTCGTTGCCAAGACGTTACTTTCTTTGGTAACATTGTGACGTCATGCATTCATTCGGCAGACACATGACGTTACTTTCGACGTTTCATGTTGAGCTCATTCAATTCAGTTGTTGCGGGGAGCTTAACTTTGAATATAATTCAATGATCTGGTGAAGCCATGGTGAACCCAATGCATTTGATAGCACTTTCAGGCCCTGGAATTGCATATACTTGAATTGTTTTTCTCACAGCTGTACCGGAGAAGTTCACATGATCGCTATGTATACCGGAGAAACACCAAACACACAGGTCAGTTCCCCTTCCGTTCAGAAGCAATAAGCCAGACTACACAGGGAAAGTGATGTGATCATTTCCGAAGTAACTGATTTTGGTCAATGCAGAAAAAAATAAACTTTAGGTTCAGGTGCTAATTTAGTCAATGCCTGTGACTTTTATGAGTCATGTGTTAAAAATAGTATGACTATCCCTGTTTTATCCACCTAATCAAATAAGAAAAATAAGCTAATAAGAAATTTTAACCAGTATTTTAAAAGTGTGTTCGTAAAGATAGGTACTAGTTTAGTCACGTCAAAACGAGACATTATCTTGTCGATTTGTTTATTTACTTTTTAAATAGATTTGACGAAAATGGATATTCAAATTATTTTTGACTTTCGTAAACATGCATAATAATCGGAATTTTCGCTGAATGAAAGACACAACATTTATTTTATGTTGAAATTTATTGAGATGATAAAAGATATATGCAAATGAGTTACCCTCTCATCCCTTGCAATGGAATATCTCGAATTTTGTTAAACAAACAAGTCCACAAGAGAATATCTCGTTTTGGCGTGACTAAGATGTCGCCAAACTAACATTCATTTGAGTAACAAATCATAACTATTCTTACCATCAGGCGACGGTGAGAGGAGACTGCGCTCTGCCGCTCACGCTCGTCCTGTCGACCTACACCGCTACCAACTGGGAGATAACGCTGGAAAATGACGCCACTATAGCGCACATCTTCCTGGTTAGTTTCTACTATTGGACCAAGGGCGCCCACCGTTCCGTACTTTAACCAGTTTTAAATTTCAGTGGTACCCTGTATTACTTCTCTTAAGTAAGTTGTTTTTTAATTGCTTCTTAAATTTAATGTAAAACAAGAATGCCTTCCAATCAAAGGCCGAACCGCCTGCTTCGCAAATAGTCATTAAAATGCAAATAGTAACTAAAATGCAAATAGTTATTAAAACATGAAAAAATACAAAAATCTTGAAAATTGACCTTCAAATGACCTTGACCTTTAAATGACCTCAACCTATATTTTGACCTAGACCCCATTTACTTGTCTCAAACATCATAACATGTGATATTAGTAGACAACACTGAAAATTTTGACACTTTTTATTGCTATGATCTTGAACTTGACCCAATGACCTTGATACTCAAACTTGACCTAGATATCATAAAGATGTACCATCAGACCAAAAATGAAGTTTCTAGATCAAGCGGTTCAAAAGTTATAGCCCAGACAGACAGACAGACACGACTGAAAACATTACCTTCCCGCATACGCGGGCAGTAATAAAGTAATTTTTTAAAAGTAATTTTTGTTTGTGTAATTAGGCAAGAAAAATTGTACTATTAAATATTATTAATCTCACAAATGATAGTACGAATTTTTTTAACCTGTTTGGCAAACACTAATAGATGAGAGTTTAAAAACAGATTTACAGCTAAAACTTCTATTTCATCTTCCGACAGATGGCGTATAATATACGGGAATCGAGTGTGTTTGTTAAAGATGCCGAGGGGAACGAAGTAACAGGATACGAGCTTCACTACCCAACACGGCAGTACATCTACATGCCCTACGATGTGATTACAAAAACTCCAAATTGTCTTCATGTAATTTCTTTTAGTTCAAATTATCAATCTAATGAGTTGCTACAGAACACCCAATGGATTTGTTATTTAAGGAGCGCGGTTCAAATGTTATCACAATTACCATAGAAGGCGGAATCTTCTAGCGCGAAATTGCTGCAGAGTGTCAAATCCATTGGGTGATTTGTACTCTCGGATTTTGCTGAGCAGATTACTATTAGAAGCTCTAATCACTATCTTTATTTATTATAATAATGTTATGCCACTATTTTATGACGTATAACAGTTTCAGCAGGCCTGTAGCCAGAGGGGGTGCATGGGGTACAAATGCACCCCTACTTTCGGCAACTTTGTGCAACATCAATATCAAATTAAGATAACTAAAGTTTATGACCAACAAAGTGTTCATTATTTAAGTTCCCAGTTTGTCAACAAGTAAACTGAGGTCAAATGAGCAACAGTACTTTTCCTAAAACATTAAGATGCACAAAATGTAGTCCACCTTTCCGGATTTTGCACCTCTTCCTATGGAAAGCTGGCTACGGGCGTCAGCGTCAGCATGAAGACAATACTTCCAAGAAGTCCTAGTAGTTTGTGTTCAAGTGTGGCGTATTAATTTCTAGAATATCTGTTTACCATTGTTTCATAATGGTAGATACAGTCAAGTTTTCTCGGAAAATTGCTTCACAAATTAGACTATTTGGCAAATCTCAGGTATAATGAATTTTTATGTTACATTGTTACTAGAATTTGAAGAAAAATAACAGAAACATGTGCGTTTTCATTGCATTTTAGTTACCATGAAGTCAAAACAATTCTACATGGAGATTACTAATTAGTCTAATCAGTCTATTTAGTAAAGCGAATTTCCGAAAACTGTATCATTTTTCTAATTCTTGTGTAAACATCTTCAGGGTCAAGGACATAATGGCGTCAACACTGTCATGGCGAGTCTCGGGTCTCAGTTCGGTTGTTTCTCCTCGTTCTCGGGCCGATACACCGCCAGGTCCTGGAACCTGAACATAGATCACAGGTACTGCGATGAGGTGGATACGTCTTCGGACCCGAACCTGAGTAAGTTAATAACATAGAATTTGTTAACCTATCATCCTAAGGGAAATTTTGTTATGATTTTGTTAACTACATAAGTGTTGACTCGTTTAACCGTGTACAAACCGCAAGCCTTCTTTTAAATTGTTTTTACTGGAGCAGGGTCCACCTTTTGGGGCACTGATTGCTATTTTGGACTTCGTATGACCCTCCCCATGGGTTTCAAAGCCAGGGTGGTTCTCTCGCCTGCAATGAATAAGTTTCTTGATTAAAAGCCCCCACGCATTGCTTCTGTTTGCTTGTAGTATTAAGTATCTTAAATGAACTAATATTATCAATTTATTAATTAGTTTTTAATGATAATGAAAGCTTGTCGCAACTCGTAAAATTGATGGAACAAATGAATTCAATGCTGTGTCTTTTTCTAGTACAAAATAACTAACCTATTGCATGGTTCCCAAAATGAACAGAGGCAAACGGCCATTTCATCCTCTTAAATTGTTTTTACTGGAGCAGGGTCCAACTTTTGGGGTCACTGATTGCTCCTATTTTGGACTTCGTGTGACCCTTCGTGTGTGCTACAATGGTTTAACTTAATATTTTCCTGTCATTACTTTCAGACGACGCCGGGAGGTGTGCCATGAGGTCCCGTCACGCCAGCCGTGGCGTCAGTAAACCATCCTACACCGACAGGGGCTGGTACCAGACCAACACATGCCAGCACTGTCCTACCGGAAGGTGAGATCACTAAGTTATAATACACAATATAGAACGAAAAATACATTACAATAGTAATGTGCAATAGTAACAGCAGTGTACACTATTCTCAAACAGATCACTTCAAAACTTATTGGTCATATTCTGATTTCAGCTGCACTGGCGTCGTCCACATGATTGCTATGTTCCAGCCCGGTGGTCCTACTGTTCCTGTAAGTACGCCATTGCGTTACGCGTTTCAGTGTAACTTACTGCTTAAGACTGACAGTAGCGCCTTGTACAGGAGTCACATGATAGTCTGCAGACTAACTTATTTGTTAATTCTTCTATGTATGGCTGCGTTTTTGCTGTATTAATACTTTAAATTCTGTGCAATTTCTTTGAGATTGCAAGTCTTTTTACAAATGATAAACTAATTTTCAAACACGAGTGATTAAGTTTTGTGTCTGTGGGAAAATAATTTTAAAAATATATAATCAATGCGATTTCATAGCCTTAATTTTGTGATGGTATGCTGGACTGTAAGTTTCAGACAATATATATATTCGTATGTGCTTGGTTCCCATTTTCGCATTTGGCGACGTTCTATACGTTTTTGTGTGATAGGCTTATGAATTGTGATTTTGGCTCGTATATTAGCAAATCATGCTCAGGCGGGTGAAAGTGGCAGCACTGTGTAGCCTTGTTTTGCGGCAAAACTACCGTCAATCCGTGGCCTTCTGGGTATTTAAATGGCATATCATAAGTGCTACCCTGTGTATTAAGTAGCTTTGCATACATAGTAATTCACAACTATATAGATCTAACGATAATTGTTACTCCTTGTCTGTATTTTCCTGTTGTAGGTGCGTATTTCTAGCGACGGAGCACACCCTCCCGTAACGCTACTGATGTCGTCGTTCCAGGCGACGAACTGGGTTGTGACGGTCCCGAGAAACATAACGCTGTCTCACGTCTTCCTGGTCGGACCAAATCTGTGTTATGCATGATAGTTAAACTATAGGGCGCCACTGGTACCCAATGTAGGGAATGCAGATAATGTATAGCGTACAGAGAAACGGTGGGCAAATGCAATTGCACACCCTAGCAATTTAAACATAACATAATTTTCATGGTACAATAAATTCAGATCAGGACTATCGTAGTGAGTCATAAGGCCCTTAGATTGTGCAGACACTTCTTGTATTTCTTTGATTCACATGGTTTCTGTTTACATTGATTCATTTGCATAAGCCGGCCACTGATATGACCAATCAAAGTGGACTTTAAAGTCTAACAACTCCCTCTAGGGCCTAACAACTGGCGCAGACCCACCCATTTGGTGCCAGTACGTGCATTGACAGTGTCAGTCCATAGAGAAAATAATTCGCATTGTTGGTCCCCAAATGTCCCATGATTAGAATGGTACAGGTTGAAACTGGCGGTATATTTAGTACTTCTAAACAAGGAAGTCATTTGGCCTTTTAAAACAGTTTTATGTGATGAGTTTATTGATTGTCTTTTGGCTATAAACACTTTTAGTTGCGCGGAAGTGGCAGCACCTCCTAGACCTGTATTGGAGCAATACCTGTGACCTTCTGTTTGTAAATAAAATTTAACTCGTTGCTAAAGTAACCAAATGGCAGAGAAAATTTGTAATAAAGTTGCATGAAAATCTGAATATCAGCAATAATTACTGCAATTATTCATTTCAGATGTCCTTCAACCAGAGACGGTCGAGTGTCAAGGTCCAGGATGAGGCTCGGGTGGAACTGACCAATTATCGTCTCAACACACCGTCGACGGCATACCAGTACCTAGATTATTCCGTAAGTAACTCCTAGATGAGTCTGCCAGAGTCTGGACTGTTTCTGTAAGTGTGGAAAATGAAAGAGCAGAAGGCTTTTTAATCAGTAACTGATCCAGAATATGGTCAGAAGTGGATCAAGGCTGAAAAGGATGTTCCAGTTGTTAACTTAGTACAGTACAAAGTTAACAGGATGAAACATTACAGGTACTGAGAAAGAACACCTGAATAAAACTTTTATTTACCTTGCAGGGATCTGAAGTTGAAGAATTCAGTCGCACTATGACGTCACGTTACGGATGCTTTGCGTCATTCATAGGACGTTACGTCGCCTCAGCGTGGTCACTCAATCTGGATGACGTCGTCTGTGACGCCAAATGAATCAACCAGAAAATTTAACTGTAATCCATTTCGATTTTTCAGAAATTCAAAAATGTGTTTATTTGAACATACAATTGCAAAAGAATTTTTAGTAATGTAATAAAATTTGACACAGCACACATTGTGTAACATTTTTATATCGTTATTTTAACAAGTTACGGCAGATGCGGCAAATGAAATACCATGAATACTGGGCAAAATGAAATAATTCAAAGCCCTTGTAGACAAAGTGAAACAAACTACAATTCATTTTGACTTGTCAGAAATTCAAAATACATTTATTTGAACATACAAACATTACTGCCAGGAAATGTTCTACATAGCGGCTTGATGTCCTAACTCAGAACTTAGGATTTTCCTATTTGCAAAATATAAATACACATCATTCCCACGAATAAGTTTTTTTTTTAAAACTAATTTACAACTCGTGCATTTAATTTTTAATTTTATCCAATTCGTCGTGTTTCCCTGGAACTAGAACGTTCTCAGCTATTGAATAAACTGTACTTTGAGAACAGGAAATATTTTTGAATTTTCAAGCATGAGGCGAGTGCACATCCAATGATTAAGTCAACGCTTGATCACATGCATAGTTTCAAGGTAATTAAGACAAAAATTTTAATGGCAATTTCGTGCTATGATAAGCACCACACGCATTTATATTGTGCTAATTTCCGTTAATAATTTTGCTACGGAGTCTACAAATTCTTTCCCAACGTTTAAGAACAAATTATTTGTGTTTTTCACAAATCAAGAAATTCCTATTAAAAGTTTAGAGCCAACATTCAAGCACAGAGTAGAATTCTTTTGTTTTCTCTTTTGTTCTGTACCTTTAACTTTTAATAGGAATTTCTTGCTTTGAGTACGCAGTTCTTCGAATTTACTTTTCTTGTTGTGACAATAGAATTCCATGCTGTGTCTTTCGCTCGAACAAAAACAGGTGTTGTTCGCAAAATAAAGAAATATTTTATTTCGAGGCTGTGCAGAAAAACATTCTTATTTTTAACAATAAAAATTCACGATATCTTACTATGTCCGTAAACACAAGAGTGCGGAGGGGATTAGGAGGGGATAGGCTTAAATGGTCTTCATTTTGTCTTTATGTAAACGCCTCAGATATAGATGTACGTCTATGTCATCTATTAATTGTTTCAACATAATCAATTCAATTAGACATTGTCTCCATTTACCTTATAAACCCTTAAACATTTACAGGAGACCCTTAAAGAGCACGCTATGTTTTTTGCGAAAACAGAAAATGATAATAATTTCAAAATATGTTCTGCATTAACATTAACATTAACTTGACAGTATATGGTGTTGCTTTCCTAAAAACATTAGTAACCAATTACATCAACCAGCAACAGTGTACAGAAATCGTATCATTTTGAAAACGAAGAGAACAAAGGAGAGAACGAAAGAATTTCACGCTGTGCTTTTGATGTGCTATTGTTTAACTTCTGATACGTATTCTGTGTACTGAAGAGCAATTCCCTATCATTTTTGAAACTTTTGACGGAAAAAAATTACATGTTTTGCTATTAATGCGCATAAAAAACACGGCCTGGAATTCTGTTGCTAGAAAGCTGATAAAAACTGATGCAACACATATTTCATCTTTTGAATGTTGTTCATACTGTTGATATTTTCCTTACAATTACCATCACAGCAACCCTCTACACTTTATGAAAAAGACAAGCTATTGTCTGGCACATTGCACACTGAATCAAAGATGTACATTAGCAAACACATTACTTGTCGATGTTTTGCTGTGAAATCAACACTGTAAACAATAAGAGCACGTTTGTTTACATTGAATGGGACGAAAAAGTAATTTTAGGGAAAATAGACCAAAGCATCCTATTTAAAACCTTGGGGAAATAGCATTTCACTTACATAACCTTCGAAGTACAAGTTCCTATATATGTCGCAAGGTGAGTGTAAATTCAGATCATTAAATTTATATCAATTTTATTTCAATAGAATGTCAATAACCCAGCGTGAAGTTTAATTGAAATTAAATTGTTAGGGAACCTTAAACTTTTGATAGTTATTTAATGATCTGAATTAAATTATTTAACTAAAGTATTTTATTTCTTCTTTTTAAACACACGGTGAAAAGTTTGGAACAATCGCACATACAAAGTACATCGCGCATTCATTCATTCTTTCTCTCTTTTTTTGAATGTTCCTAAATTGATAGGAATTTCAGGAGTTGGGCCCACTGGTATCCTTTGTTTGGGACTTATAATTGAGCCAAGGCTTGATTACACTCCGATCATAACCGATACACGGAAATCGTATCAGACGTTTAACACGGCCCCTTTGGGTTACGTAGCGGATTTAACAATTTTTTCTGTTTTCCGCCAGATGATAAGCACCAATAGACATGTAGCCTGTGTTTGCTTTCGTTGCTTTTCCACTCTTTTCCGCTGAGGGAAATGTCTGTTTGATCTGGGCAGATAACTATTTAGAGTACTGTGGCCTTGACCCTACTTATATTTTAGTATCTGCATGCATCTTGAATACATACACAGATATGGAAATGACCACACACTAAGAACATCGCTCCTGCCTTGGGAAAATATTGTGTGACAAAGAAGTGAATTGCTTGATCTTGACCAATAAGAATGGAAAAGAGCACATATGCGACGAAAGATAACAAAGGCTACACGCTGAATGAGCAACAATATGCCGGGATTGGACATTACGTTTTTCATCACAGAAAAGTTTCATTATGTAACAGAAGAGGCTTTTATATTTTATTATTTGTATTCACTTTTAAGATGTATGCAGATATCAAAATATCTCAGTGCTTCAAATCCTTTTCCGTAACTTATCGTAGGGCTGAAAACAGAAAAATTGAGATCTGCTACACAACTATTGGAGCTCCCTTTTACACCCTTATGTGCATAATTCATACGAATTCTCTGTAATTTGAGCAATGACCAAGTTACGCTGGGTAAGTTTTCTCCAAGGGTTAAATGAGACTGTTGCAACGTATTGTCTGTATCGTTATGGAAAGTTTTAATGTTTTGCAGGATGGAATTCAAATCGTGTTCCACCTGGCTCTTACCATTGCTACTGGTATCAGTCCTGCTGACCACTATCCAAGCTCAAACTCGATCGTTTGTCAATGGTGTGTATGTTGGTGATCTACAGCAAGGGGAAACCAGGTACATCGGAAATGTACGCGTTAGGGGGACAGGAGGAGGAAGGGTCAATGTGGAAGGCGGTGGACCATTCAGACTTACTGAGTTTGGACCTAATGGAGAAAGATCGGAAATAAATGTAGGATCGTATGGTGGTGTGCAAGTTAGTAGTTCATATGGTAGTGTACAAGTAGGTGGACCATTTGGAGGTGTACAAGTTGGTGGACCATTTTGGGGTTCAAGAGTTGGAGGACCATATGGTGGTGTACAAGTTGGTGGCCCATTTGGTGGTGGTGTACAGGTTGGTGGACCATATGGTGGTGTGCGAGTAGGTGGACCATATGGTGGTGTACAAGTTGGGGGACCGTACGGTGGTGTACGAGTTGGTGGACCATATGGTGGTGTACAAGTTGGTGGACCAAATGGTGGTGTTGGAGTTGGTGGACCATATGGTGGTGTAAAAGTTAGTGGACCAAATGGTGGTGTACGAGTTGGTGGACTATATAGTGGTGTACAAGTTGAGGGACCGAATGGTGGTGTTCAAGTTGGTGGACCATATGGTGGTGTACAAGTTGGTGGACCAAACGGTGGTGTACAAGTCGGTGGTCCAAATGGTGGTGTACAAGTTGGTGGACCATTTGGAGGAGTAAGAGTTGGACCAAACGGCGGTGTACGAGCTGGTGGGCCTTTTGGT